>VDFB02141720.1:0-24768 GCA_007258455.2 Sequoia sempervirens
CTCGTGAATCAACAACCATGTCACAGGAACTATCAATGATCTGCCGTGCATCACCTATCATGGGACTAATCTCAAGAGAACCTGGTGCAACACGTGGCTCACTGCAACTCTTATCCAATGCACTCATCCTATCTGTACCAACTGCTCCTATGACCGAGATGGATGTAACCACATCCTCAAAATATCCCTCACTGCCATGAACCATGGGTGTATACTCCTCACCAACCGCTGCCATGGAAGACTGAACCATATCAAAAGATGGTGAAGATTGTGCTAAACTCAACGCCACGGTGAATCTCTCAATCTGAAACTGTGACTCTCGAAGAGCCAACTGGGTGCTATGCAATGAGTCCCTAGTCACCTCAAGCTCATGAGTGAGCTCATCGATCTGCTCCTCCTTTCCCTTCAATGCATCATAACAAATGCAATCCCACTCGAGAAGGAAATCCCTGTCCGCAAGTAGTTTTAGGTAGTTTTGTTTCATCGTTCCAATTGCTTCTCGGAGTGCATGTATCACCGCAAGGGGAAAACCACTATCACTGTGCTCATCTGTCAAAGGAGGACTCCAACCATAGGTAGTCAACATCTGACGAGCAACGTCAAAATGCTCAAGGGCGGTGGCAACCATATTGTCATTCACTTGTAGTTGCCCAACCAAATGATGAGGATTCTGAAGCTTACGACCCCCATACAAGTTTTCCGGTTCACAATAAGCACTATGATATGACGCTGATCCGTCATCACTCACCTCATGATAAGCAGCGTCATGTGTGCTTTCACCCATGCACACCTCAACATCTAAGGTACTGCTGCTCTGTCCCTCAACGGATGGCTCAACTGGTACGGTAGAAGTTGCTGGTATGACAGTATCTTCACACGCTTCTACTCCAAAAGTAACTACATGCCCATCCAACGCATGATCCTGGGATTCCATATCAACATATGAATCCTCTAGCTGGTTTTCAAAGGTCTGATCCGGAAAATCAGACTCACCATGATATAAATTCTCAACACCAATTGCATCTCTAGTACCCAATTCTTGAGTCTCTTCACGTGACAACTCAATAGGGTTACTTTGCATCTGTGAAACAGCTGCTGGCTCATGCTCACGCGAAGTTTCATCATCGCTGTCATAAAAATCAGAAGTAGCCTCCATAGTAGATATTTCTTGGGCCACCTCTTGCAAGGACGATGTAGGTAAATCATTACCCAAGGCTGTGCTGGTGTGTTATCGAATCAGATCAGCACTTCTATCAAATTCATCACATAAATTTCTGCCTTCTTCATAGGGGATTGAAGATATCAAATCATTTTGACGAAGAGTTGTATCATCCTTATGTGTAGATTCTCTATCCCTTCCAGGTGTAAACAACTCACGAGCTATGGTGAGATATTCCTTTCTTGCAAACTCTGTTTTATGACAAAGACTCGGGTGCAAATCCATGTAACTCAAGAAAGGAAGTTCCTTTTTAATTTTCTGCGGTAGAATGCTATACTCCTGGAACATGCTATTTACTTCTCTTTCTGTGTTTTGTGGTGTTCTGTCAATAGTAATCCTTCCGCTGATCTCAGGTGGTACTAACTGCCACTCGTCGTGCGCTGTCCTAAATGTATCAGCAAACAAACCCTCATGCCTCTCACCTGATATAGCCACATCGGGCTCCTGTCTCATGAAAGTGGGCCTGGTAGGCCTATCTGCTGTCCGTGACACTGTCCTAGGAGCTCTCCGTGAACCTGAAACACTCCTGTCATCGTCACGATGTGGTGACGATCTCCTCGGAGTACCCAATCTCTGAAGTGCAACTGCCAACTGCTGTAATACACCATTAGACTGACGTTGACCTGCACGAAGATCTCTAAGTGCATGCAAAACCTCCGCACCGTTCTGACCTCTGTGGTTATGTGGATTCTCTCGCTCTCGATTAATCTCTATCGCACTCGCCATTCCTGCCAGCCATGTTTTTCTCGGGCTGCCTCACCGCTTCAAATTTCGTGCTCACAATCGGTGCACGCCCGCATGCTATAATAATTCGGTATGTATCAAATTCCTTCCTCGGGTTGCATGTGATGGCTAAACCCTCGATGTATGTGATTTAGTCTCCGATACCAATCAGGAACCCCATTGGCTCTCAACTGGAAAGCTAGTCTTGCCGGTATAATTTTTTTGATCTTGGTATTGTTTAAATTATTTGTTTCTTGAATTTCTTTGTTTTTTCGTGTTCTCAAATGATATTTTGCCAAGAGTTGCATTAAACATATACTTAATAAATGAAGTGCTAATAATAAATACTAGTATAATTCAAATCTGATTTAATTATAGCTTTTAGCAAGAACAGATTTATCAGATCAGACTTATACAATGCTTGAGAAAATATTAACCCCATACCCCAGAATTGCAAAGCAGCAAGTGTAGGTCTGAGGAATAAACACAGCAATCAGATTTCTCCAATTAGAGCCACACCTACAGTCAACGATGAATTTCTCCCCACGTTAAATGCTGCTGCCAGTTTAATCAGACCTAGCTGCCACCTGTAGCTGAGTCTTTACAGCAAAAAGTCAGGCGCCCTAGCCAAGAATGAAAACACTGTGCCTCTATGCTGTATGGCTAACTCCCAATTTGATGTTGTACGGCCTGAAGCTTCTCTAAAGTGCCCAACAGTAGGTAAAGAACAGACCACAAGTGCTGCTAACTATTACAGACCTGTTAATGGTTTATAATCTGCCCAATCTGCTAGTATTTAATGGATCTATACAGCTGTAAAGCCTTTCTGATTTTTCTGTATATTAACCCTATCAACACATACAGACACCTTCACACATTTGCTCAAATAAACCCCCACGTGCCAACATAAGAATTGCACAGATCTGCAATATATAATATTCTTCAAGGTTTAACTATAAACCTCTGTTCTGCAATGAATATTCTACAAACCCTTGTATTAATTTTCACTACGTCACTGTAGCGAATCACTGTAGCGCGGCACTGTTCACGTCACTGTAGCGCGGGTACTGTTCACGCGTCACTGTAGCAGCCAACAAAAGCTTGGAAACTGATCGTTAATGGCTGCCAATGATGAATCTTCGGGTCTGCACTTGAAAGACCTTCAATAATCTTCAAACCCTAAATAAAATCTTCACCTTTAAGCACGATAGAACTTCTGGATGAAGCTCTCCTGAATACCAAATTCAATGGATATTTCACCACCTCAAATGGCTGCAACACTAAAGAGTTTATCGTTCTTTAATGGCTTGAGAGATAGAAACCCTTGGCTCCTGTCCTCTGGAAGAAAGAAACTCAAAAACTTTTCTCAACATGCATAATGAACTTTGCTCACAAAAGAAACTTTTATATCTTCAAATTAGGGCGACTTTTGGCTCAAAACCCTAATTTTTAATCACTTTAATATTTCACTTAAATCTCAAATAGTCTGGGCGCCCCACTTAATAAAAATATTGAATTTGAAAAGTGGCCCCCTTTTTTTAATGAAGTACGCCCCCCCTTCATTAGTTTCACTTTAGTTATAATATAAAAATATTATAACTTAAATTTTATAAGCTTCAAACTTAATAATATTTATTTTAACAAATAAATATTAATATCTCTTTCACAACCAGTCCAATTGACGAACCGTTTGAAGCTGGGTGCTGAGTGATTGATTCTCCATGTGACCAGACTGATATGCTAAAAATAGCAGGGGTGCTCCCACCACTTACTAAAAATAGTAAGTTGAGCAAAAGTTGTCCGATTGACCCCGAACGAAAGCCAAACTAGATTGATCTGAAAGCTGAGGCTGAGCCAAGCTCCAACAAGACCCTCTATCCATCCCATCAGCCTACGAGGGTCGCATAATAGGCTAATTCTTACGGACTCTGATGCTCGCCAAAAATGGGGACATTACAGTCCGCCCTCCCTGAAATTGCTTGTCCCCAAGCAATCTCCACTGCAAAGAAACTCCAATCCTCGGAAGGCCCAAAAGAAAACCTATGAAATGTCCCACACATCATGAACTGTCTCCTGTAGCATCAACAAAACTCAACTGCGCAAGCTATCCCTGGATCCCAAACCCAGAGTGAAAATCATTAAGTGTCTCACCAACCTCAAGCTACCACTCGAAGCTTCTATCGGGCTTCCAGTCCTTACTCATATACGAATAGTGATAACCTAATGGGACCCATCCAATAATTTGCTAAAGCGGTCGCCACCGGATCCCAATACAATATGAATTCACATCCACCAAGTGTAGGATAAACTTCTAGAAGCATCCGCTACACTAAATCTCTCCCTGTCCTCTGCTAAACCCTCATGGATGTGATAACTGACCCAGCCATCATGCCAACTAATACCATAGTCGCCCTGTAACCATGTACCCGTATGAAAAATCTGCGACATAGAAGTAGCAACCCCTATCAAATACATATCAACATGATGGATAACTGACTGCTGTCCCTGCAAGTAATTCCCCACAAACAACTGAGTCGAGTACTTGCAGCCGCCAATCCCATCCCTTGAAGATGGTAACTCTGCACACAGTAATGAAGGACTCCCCTTGGCTGCACCAAGAGAATCACCCTGTGCACAAGAATGGTGCATCGAATACAAATCATGTACAGGTGGATCAAAAGAAAAACTATAAGCACTCCTCACCGTGTACACCCCATTAAACTCCTCTGTGAGTCTTGTTTGGAATCGCGATGCACTGGAACAATCCCAAACACTACGATTATCACCTAACCAAGAACTAGCATCAAGAGTACGATCAGCTTCCATCTCGAAGAGTGGATTATCATAGACCAAACCACCATCAATTTCAAATAATGGATTATTCACAAACTGCACAATCACTCCATACTGATCTGAATCATCCATCTCTGAATCGCTGGAATAATAAATCAAATTGTACTCCTGACTTGGCTCAACCAGCTGCCGATCATAGTCAACTGTATCGGATGAAATGATTGATTTGCCTCTAGGAGAGGGAAACAAATCAACATAAGTACCAATCTCCCAACTGGATGAGTCTCCGAATATCTTCTGTGGAGATGGACAAGTGTCGAGGGTTGTCACACAACTCTCTCGTGAATCAACAACCATGTCACAGGAACTATCAATGATCTGCCGTGCATCACCTATCATGGGACTAATCTCAAGAGAACCTGGTGCAACACGTAGCCCACTGCAACTCTCATCTAGTGCACTCATCCCATCTGTATCCATTGCCCCTGTAACCGTGATGGATGTAACCACATCCTCAACATCTCCCTCATTGCTATGAACCATGGGTGTATACTCCTCACCAACCGCTGCCATGGAAGACTGAACTATATCCAAAGATGGTGAAGATTGTGCCAAACTCAACGCCACGGTAAGCTTCTCAATCTGTAACTGTGACTCTCGAAGAGCCAACTGGGTGCTATGCAATGAGTCCCTAGTCACCTCAAGCTCATGAGTGAGCTCATCGATCTGCTCCTCCTTTCCCCTTCAATGCATCATAACAAATGCAATCCCACTCGAGAAGGAAATCCCTGTCCGCAAGTAGTTTTAGGTAGTTTTGTTTCATCATTCCAATTGCTTCTCGAAGTGCATGTATCACTGCAAGGGAAAAACCACTATCACCGTGCTCACCCGTCATAGGAGTACTCAATCCATAGGTAACCAACATCTGACGTGCAACATCAAAATGCTCAAGGGTTGTGGCAATCATATTGTCATTCACTTGTAGTTGCCCAACCAAATGATGAGGATTCTGTAGCTTACGACCCCCATACAAGATTTCCGGTTCACCATATGCACTATGATATGACGCTGATCCGTCATCACTCACCTCATGATAAGCAGCATCATGTGTGCTTTCACCCATGCACACCTCAACATCTAAGGTACTGCTGCTCTGTACCTCAACGAATGGCTCAACTGGTACGGTAGAAGTTGCTGGTATGACAGTATCTTCACACGCTTCTACTCCCAAAGTATCTGCATGCCCATCCAACGTATGATCCTGGGATTCCATATCAACATATGAATCCTCTAGCTGGTTTTCGAAGGTCTGATCCAGAAAATCAGACTCACCATGATATAAATTCTCAACACCAATTGCATCTGTAGTACCCAACTCTTGAGTCTCTTCACGTGACAACTCAATAGGGTTACTTTGCATCTGTGAAACAGCTGCTGGCTCACGCTCACACGAAGTTTCATCATTGCTGTCATAAAAATCAGAAGTAGCCTCCATGGTAGAAATTTCTTGGGCTACCTCTTGCAAGGACGATGTAGGTAAATCATTACCCAAGGCTGTGCTAGTGTGTTCTCGAATCAGATCAGCACTTCTATCAAATTCATCACATAAATTTCTGCCTTCTTCATAGGGGACTGAAGATATCAAATCATTTTGACGAAGAGTTGTATCATCCTTATGTGTAGATTCTCTATCCCTTCCAGGTGTAAACAACTCACGAGCTATAGTGAGATATTCCTTTCTTGCCAACTCTGTCTTATGACAAAGACTCGGGTGCAAATCCATGAAACTCAAGAAAGGAAGTTCCTTTTTAATTTTCTGCGGTAGAATGCTATACTCCTGGAACATGCTATTTACTTCTCTTTCTGTGTTTTGTGGTGTTCTGTCAATAGTAATCCTTCCGCTGATCTCAAGTGGTCCTAACTGCCACTCGTCGTACGCTGTCCTAAATGTATCAGCGAACAAACCCTCATGCCTCTCACCTGATATAGCCTCATCAGCCTCCTGTCTCATGAAAGTGGGCCTAGTAGGCCTATCTGCTATCCGTGACACTGTCCTAGGAGCTCTCCGTGAACCTGAAACACTCCTGTCATCGTCACGATGTGGTGACGATCTCCTCGGTGTACCCAGTCTCTGAAGTGCAACTGCCAACTACTGTAATACACCATTAGACTGACGTTGACCTGCACGAAGACCTCTAAGTGCATGCAAAACCTCCGCACCGTTCTGACCTCTGTGGTTATGTGGATTCTCTGTTCTCAGATTAACTGTTCTATCAGACCTGTCATTCCTGTCAGCCATGTTTTCCGGCTGCCTGCTCAAATTCTGGTGCCTGTCAATCAAAGCACGTCTGCATATATAATACCTGTATGTATCAAATTCCTCTGGCTGCATGTGATGGCTAAACCCTCAGGATGGCAGGATTTAGCTCTGATACCACTGTAGGAACCCTATTGGCTCTCAACTGGAAAGCTAGTCTTGCCGGTATAATTGTTTTTGATCTTGGTATTGTTTAAATTATTTGTTTCTTGAATTTCTTTGTTTTTTCGTGTTCTCAAATGATATTTTGCCAAGAGTTGCATTAAACATATACTTAATAAATGAAGTGCATGCTAATAATAAATACTAGTATAATTCAAATCTGATTTAATTATAGCTTTTAGCAAGAACAGATTTATCAAATCAGACTTATACAATGCTTGAGAAAATATTAACACCATACCCCAGAATTGCAAAGCAGCAAGTGTAGGTCTGAAGAATAAACACAGCAATCAGATTTCTCCAATTAGAGCCACGCCTACAGTCAACGATGAATTTCTCCCCACGTTAAATGCTGCTGCCAGTTTCATCAGACCTAGCTGCCACCTGTAGCTGAGTCTTTACAGCAAAAAGTCAAGTGCCCTAGCCAAGAATGAAAACACTATGCCTCTATGTTGTATGGCTAACTCCAGATTTGATGCTGTACGGCCTGAAGCTTCTCTAAAGTGCCCAGCAGTAGGTAAAGAACAAACCACAAGTGCTGCTAACTATTACAGACCTGTTAATGGTTTATAATCTGCCCAATCTGCTAGTATATAATGGATCTATACAGCTGTAAAGCCTTTCTGATTTTTCTGTATATTAACCCTATCAACACATACAGACACCTTCACAGATTTGCTCAAATAAACCCCCACGTGCCAACATAAGAATTGCACAGATCTGCAATATATAATATTCTTCAAGGTTTAACTATAAACCTCTGTTCTGCAATGAATATTCTACAAACCCTTGTATTAATTTTCACTACGTCACTGTAGCGAATCACTGTAGCGCGGCACTATTCACGTCACTGTAGCGCGGGTACTGTTCACGCGTCACTGTAGCAGCCAACAAAAAGCTTGGAAACTGATCGTTAATGGCTGCCAATGATGAATCTTCGGGTCTGCACTTGAAAGACCTTCAATAATCTTCAAACCCTAAATAAAATCTTCACCTTTAAGCACAAATAGAACTTCTAGATGAAGCTCTCCTGAATGCCAAATTCAATGGATATTTCACCACCTCAAATGGCTGCAACACTAAAGAGTTTATCGTTCTTTAATGGCTTGAGAGATAGAAACCCTTGGCTCCCGTGCTCTGGAAGAAAGAAACTCAAAAACTTTTCTCAACATGCATAATAAACTTTGCCCACAAAAGAAACTTTTATATCTTCAAATTAGGGCGACTTTTGGCTCAAAACCCTAATTTTTAATCACTTTAATATTTCACTTAAATCTCAAATAGTCTGGGTGCCCCACTTAATAAAAATATTGAATTTGAAAAGTGGCCCCCTTTTTATGAAGTACGCCCCCTTCATTAGTTTCACTTTAGTTATAATATAAAAATATTATAACTTAATTTTATAAGCTTCAAACTTAATAATATTTATTTTAACAAATAAATATTAATATTTCTTTCACTACCAGTCCAATTGACGAACCGTCTGAAGCTGGGTGCTGAGTGATTGATTCTCCATGTGACCAAACTGATATGCTAAAAATAGCAGGGGTGCTCCCGCCACTTACTAAAAATAGTAAGTTGAGCAAAAGTTGTCTGATTGACCCCGAACAAAAGCCAAACTAGATTGATCTGAAAGTTGAGGCTGAGCCATGCCTCACAAGACCCCCTAAACTCCTCGTTAGCCTATGGAGTCACATAGTAGGCTAACTCCACACTGCAAAGAGATGTCAACTGGAAGGGGACATGACATACTAACTCTCCTAATTTCTAAAAAATCAATGAGTTCGATTGTATGCCTTTAAGAATATATCACAATTTATAAATTCCAAATTGGAGTTCAATGTCAAGGAATGAATTCAGTAAATGTGTTTATATATAATCTCCAAGCTTATTATCTCTCAAAAACCCGACTAGATCTAAATGCAGAATCCAAATCTGATTGTGATGTTCCTATATATATATCTTATGAATAATTTTTTCTTTCAACTTTTATAGTTAGCAAGTCACAACAGTGAATCTTGAAATTGTAACTTCTTAGAAGACTTGAATTCGTGTATTTATATAGTGATAAATCTGAATTTGTTAATCCCCTTAGCAATAACTGAGATCTAGGTGTTTCTTGAAACTATCTCTACAAGATTCCAAGCCTGTGGGGAACTAATTCGCTGGTGATCTCTTCTCTCAGCAACAATGTTGTAATTCGACCTGTAGTGATAAAGTTTGAGAATGGTTCTATATATTGCTTGGTTATAGATGTCCTCCTTGACCCATGCGCTAGGTTATTCTTCTTTTATTTGGATCTGACTGCAATCCAATCTCGTCCTTCTCTGTTGTGTGTGAGGATTTCGTACTTAATGCCTTTGCCTTTATTTCGTAGTTCCCTGATTAATCTCTAAATCAATTGCTTTTCTTCTTGATTGTTTCTTTATCTCTTCTCCTGATCGTTTTCTTTCTTTTTCTTCTTGGCTCAATAGTTATTTTCTTCTCTGATAGCGATCTCTATGTGCTTCTTCTCACTCCGTAATCTTCTCTTGGTTCGGGCTTCCTGTACTCTCCTTTTTGATGATCTTCTTCCTTATTGTGTCCTTCTTGATATAAACGGTTTTGTCCAATGGATGTGTCTCTACCGATTCAAGGCGTCCATTCTTGACAAGTGATTTGTTTGTGACTAATTGTATTTCCTTTGCTTGATTCGTTTCTTCTTGGTTGTTCATCAAATGATTAGTATTTATACATATACAAACAAAGGACATGTTCTATTTTCATATAATTATATTTAAATACACACACACACACACACACACATACATATATATATGTATATATAATATATGTATGTATATCTTCTATCTATTTAAAAAAATGCAAATGTATCAAGACATATACTTATCTTAAGTTCTCCTATGTGATGGGGACATAATAGATACCTAGTCAGTTGATGGCATTATTCTTCTCCAGTGCTTGTTGGGGGTTCAGGCTTGGCCTTTGCAAAGGTTTCAAGACTCAATTTCTCATACTTACTATTTATAGTAAGTCATTCAGCCAGTGTTTCTATTTATAGCAGGGCATCTAAACGTGATGTGTTGGTAGTGTCGATCCTGAAGTTCAGTTGGTTTGATGGAATAAGGAGAATTGCACAAGTTATAATGTTTAATTATTATTAAAGGTGACTTTAATAATAATTAATATTATAAAGTAAGTTATAATTGCACTTTATGTCTTGAGGGGTCATTAGTCATTAAAAAGGGGGCCATTTTTATTAATTACTTGGGCGCCAATATCAAGGCCATATTTTAATATCTCTAAAGTGCAAACTTATATTATTTTAAATGATCAAAAAGGCAAATTAGGGATTGACCCTCTTGAGAAGTATATAAAGAAGCAAAGGAAGAAATCGAACTATCTCTTGTACATTTGATAATTTCATTTTATGACTTCCTTTGGCGTTGGAGAAGAGAAACGAGGGTTTCTGCATTTCCAGAGCTACCAGGCATTGGAGAACATTCATTCTTTAGTGTTCTTGCTTTCTGAGGTTGTGCAACATCAACTGAAGATTGCATTTCAGTTTGGCTTCTCTCAGAGGTCAACATTGTGAAAATATTGTGAAGGATTCTTCAAGGTTTTGAGCAGATTTCAGTGTGAAGGGTAAAAAAGAGAAGGGCTGCATTTATAAATTACTGGGCACATTCTTCAAGAGCCGTACAGCCTTCTTGTGATCCAGTCGTACTTTCTCCTAGGGTTGTGTTGTGACCTTTTTCACACATCGCCCCATTGCAAATGGGGATCCCCCCTAATTTTGGCTTTGCTTTTCGTTTGTTTTGTCGTTGTCTCTCTTTTCTACTGTCTGTCCTTTCCGGGGATGTCTCCGCCATTGAACCATAACGTGAAATTTTGGCTAAGTCTGAAAATCAGGGTTTGAGTCTTCCTTGCTGATCTGAGGTCGAGTAAAGTGAATAAATTGAAAAATTCAGCTTAACATTGTTGTCAATATGTTTCCAGCAGGCTCTCAGCAAGTTTTCATTAGATTCTGAGGTACTTACTATTTTTAGTAAGTGTGAAGTTACAGGCAATTTGTCAGCATTTTTGAAATTAGGCCATCATGAAACATATCGAGACTACTGTTGTATGCAAAATTTGAGGCAGCAGACAACTTTCTGTTTTTTTAGCAGTCCAGCCTTCCGGGACAAATTTGGGAGTTCAGTCACGGGATTTTCTTTGCATGCGGATATTCATGCGGGTTTTCGAGACCTTACTTACTTGATATAACATACCAATGACAACTTTGAGGTGTCTTAAGAGGCTATTTTTAGGGTTTGCATTTGAGGTTCTGCATAA
Organism: Sequoia sempervirens; assembly: GCA_007258455.2. Classification (NCBI taxonomy): domain Eukaryota; kingdom Viridiplantae; phylum Streptophyta; class Pinopsida; order Cupressales; family Cupressaceae; genus Sequoia; species Sequoia sempervirens. Next base: position 11,550 of record VDFB02141720.1, read on the forward strand.
TAGGATGATTCCTTATGCAGGTTTTCCGAGCTTCGATGGTGTGACATAAAACAAGATAACCACCGGTAAAGACTTACTATTTTAGCGGGAAGCGTCCGTGGTAACTTCAATGATTTAAGAATCCGCGAGCGTCGCGGGGTACCCGCAGCGAGCAGCGAGATGCTCGTTTGATATGCATGGCGAAATTAGGGTTTTCCAACTCAGACCTAAAAGAATCAAAGTCGAAATTTTAGCCGTCATAAACCATGTGTCAATAACCAGACTATCTATTTGGTAAAATTTCGATCAAATAGACATACTGGCCCGCGTAGAATCCAATTTGGAAACTGAGCTAAAAACCAGCAGAAATTCAGGGTGCTCTTGGAATATCTATGTTGAGGTCCGTGGTGGGGCTTGTTACTAAATTTCAAGGTCATCAGATCTGAAGCTATCAGGAAAGGTTATATTTATAGTAAACCACCTCCGAGAGAAATGCCCTGGGCTAAAATAGCGGGGTGACTAAAATAGCTTAATAGATGAAGCGAGGTCATAAGGATCACGGTGTGCAAAATTCAAGTTACGAGCCAGGGATCACAAAATCGGAGGGCTTACTATAAATAGCGAGGGGCATGAAGGTGGCAGCAGAGGGAAAAAGTTCAGAATACGGAACTTCATCCAGTGAACGCCAGCAAGTGGCCAGGTTAGGTAAGAGGGAGGCGCGAAAAAATTCTAAGAGTCAAGTTCGTCCAGTACACAGGCCCAAATGCGCCCATCTAGCAGTAAAGTCAAAGAGGGTCAACACTTTCCATCCTTCTGCCTAGCCTAAATGCGCCTTCAAGCATATGCCTAGCACAAAAAATTCTAAGTATGAAATTCATCCTTCACCAGGGGCAAAATGCGCCCAAAGTATAAGTGGTCAATGAAAGTCAACACCTTTCATCCTGAAGGCAGGCCTAAATGCGCCCAAGGGAAGCTCATGGAAGTTTAAAAAAAATTCTAAGTATTGGTGTTCATCCACCTCCAGGGGTAAAATGCGCCCAACTTGAAGAAGGAAGGTTGGAAAATTTTTCTAAGTATGAAATTCGTCCTCCTCACCCCTCTAAATGCGCCCATCCTGTAGCAGGGGTAAAATGCGCCCAAAAAGCAAACAAGTCAAAGTGGTCAAAGCTTTTTATCCTCCTCAAGGGGTGAAATGCGCCCAAAAGACAAAGAAGTCAAAGTGGTCAATGAGTTTCATCCACCAGCAAGGCCAAAATGCGCCCAAGGGAGAAGTGGGTCAACAAGTCAACAAGTTCATCCCTCACCTACATGAAAATGCGCCCAAAACAGAGCATGTGAAGACGAAAAAGGTGAAGTTGAAGAGTCATCCTCTTCCCTAGCTCAAATGCGCCCAAGTTAGGATAGTAAAAGTAAATGGAGGTGATAAATAAGGTGAAAGGTGATTAAAGGCGTGGTGAAAGCTTGGTAAATGCTAGGCGTCATCCCTCTTCAAGTGCTAAATGCGCCCAAGGTGGTGGATGTTGGAGAATTTCCCTAAGGCGTGTGAAGTGTGAAAACAAGATGTTAGGCGTGGTGAAGATTGCTTCAAGTGGGATATGCGCCAAGTATAAGATGATATGCTAGGCGTTGAAAATGCCAAGGTGGTGAGTGAAAATGATGTGTTAGGTGCTGGAGTTTTAATTTGATATTCCCCTTCAAGTGTGGTGTGCGCCTAGACTTCAGAAAGGATATTGCTAAGTGATGAAAAATAATACATGCCTAGGCGTTGGAAATTGCCAAGTGAAAAATAAAATATGTTAAGTGTGGTGTGCTCCAAGTGAATTGTTTGAAATAAATTCCCTCGCCACAGGAAGAAAGATTTTCCAAGTCAAATAAAATTTTCTAAGGGAAAACTTTTTTTTCAAAAATTTTCTAAGGCGCAAATATTTTCTCCCTTAGAAAAATGCTTAAGTCTGGAGAGGTGGTGGAATTTTTCTTGAAGTACAGATGAATTGTCGGAGATGAAGTCGGTGAATGCCAGCTGCACGGGTTGATAAAAATTTCTCAAGCCAGAGCAAAGAAATACTTCAGGATCAAAGAACAAGAATAAATTTGATGAAAGAATATTTTCTAAGGTTCAAAATTCAAGAAAATCAAATGAACCCGTTCGTCGTGCACCCATGAGTTCAACGCGTTCTGAAGGAAATTTTCTTCTGGGTATTGATGATTTCTGTTGAGGAATGGATTTTAAAGCCTTTCATACTTTGCCGAAGCTTTCAGGATGAGGATTTCAAGTGGGCACTAGGTTGATGAATTTTCCTAAGGGAAACTTGAAAATTTTCTAAGGCAAGATGAAGAAAATGTGTTTTCAAGGTGAAATCCTCCAGGCGATGAATCTGAAAGGAACTGCCTAGGTGAATTTGCTTAAATCCTTCGTGAAGATAGTCTTCTTGAGCCAGAGATGGATAAAATCAAAGTTGTCAGAGCTCCAGCAGGTGAAGTGAATTCCTTGAAGAGGATGCAGTTGAAGTTAACACCTTCGAAAAATGATCTTAAAAGTGCATCTTTTAAATACGCCCTTGAGGAATATGGATTGAAATTTGGCTAAGGCATGAAGAATCATGAAGAAGGCAGAAGTTGGCTAGTAGAGGCGATGAATGCTTGGAAGTTAGAACGTGAAAATCAGGTAAGTAAGTTAAGATTATATTATGAAGTGTTCTAATACTCTTCTCCTCGCTTGTTTTGCAGGAGGAATGTCGAGGCCAAGCGGTGATGACTTAGTGTGATGAAGTGATTCAAAACGACAACTCAACCTCGAAGGAAGAAAGTTGCAAGAAATTGGCTAAGTGTTAGCTCAAGTGACAAAGAAGTTGAAGAGCAACAAGATCAAAGACAGTGTGAACGCGTCTACAAGCGGAATCTTCTAGAAGGGTGGTGGTCGTTAATGGCGCATTTATTACCCCTCTCCTTTGTGGCGATTTTTAGGGCAAATCTTGTTTAGGGCTGAGGTGGCACGATTTTAGCCACTCTAATGATTGTAACCCTAGCCGTCTTTTGGGACTTGGCTAGCTATAGAGAGTCCCCACTCATTTGTAACTCAATAGGCAGTGAAGATTAAGTGGGCATAGAGTAGGGACAACTTAGAGTGGCTTAGTATAGATTGATAGTGTAGTTTGAGAAGGAAAGTTTTCCGGGCTTGAAAACTTTGTAAGTGTGAACACCTCTCTCTCAATAAGGGATTTTCTTAGATGATTTAGGTCTTTGTTGTGCAGTGGCTAGCAAGGTTTCTTCGTCGCCCGGTTCAAATGGTAGCTTAAAGTAGAATAAGTTTCATTTCTTACAAGAATAGTAATTGTGGAATGTGGTGTTTGATCAACAGCAATATCACTACTGTTGACTGGATGGTGAATCATTGCTTGTGGTCCAGGCCAGGTATCATCATGCATAACTTCAATCCGCGGTTTGAATGATGGTATGCGTCGTTGTGATGGTTATCTTCATCAAGTGGTGGTTTGAACATCTTTGTATCATTGAAGATTGCAGGCTTCAGGTGAAGGCTGTCGATCTGAAGGCAAGCGAAGTCCGGTAGAAGTTTGCTGAAGTTGAGCTCCCATATCCCACACCTAAGAAGTAGATTAAATCTCCCTTAACCACATAACCCATTTATTGATGCTTTTCGATTAAAATGAAACCAGCTTCATAGACAAATCTTTGAGCATTTGATTCCTTTCCTCATTGTAGAACAATTAAGTAAGTCCACATGAAATGCCGACCGTCATCTACCGTGGCCGAGCTATTGGCATTAAAAGAACGCAGGTTGACGCCAGAAGAACTTTCTTGCAATCTTGGCGTGTGGAATAACGTCAAGAGAATAGGAAAGCGTTGGCAGCGTTTATTAGCGTTAAGTGCGGTCACGAAAAACACATCAACAGGTTGGCATGTGAACTTAGGAGCAAATTGCCTTGTCTTTGGAGGCAAGATTGTCACTTCTTTGGGCAACTAATTCAGTCAAGGCATCCTTTGGGATTTTTAAGGTGGAGAGACCTTTGTTTGCAGCAGATCAAACCATTCTTAGTTTAACCAATGGCTGCCAACAATCTCCAGATTTTGATATAATACTCTTTCTTGCATTCCGGGCATGCTTGTTTGTAAAGGCTTTCAAAAATAACTGAATAAAGATATATATATTTGAAGCAATAGTTTTCTTTCTATAGTTTGTATATTTCTATTCAGTTTTCTTGTATGCCTAGCATCATTTCAAAAACTACAAAAATAGCGAATAACCTTCAAAAACACAAAAAGAAAATATAAAACCCAAAAACAAACCAAACACAGTTTCAAAAGTCTTTAGCAGAAGTTCAGAGTTTTCAATTTGGGAGAACTTAGGGTTATTACAGTGGTATCAAAGCTTTGATACTACCATCCTGGAGGGTTAAAGTTCTTATGCAGCCACTAGAAATTGGTCCTCACAGGTATTATACTCGCAGAAGGGTAGAACAACAAAGAAATCAATTGCAGATACACAACAGGATAATATGGGTGATAGAAGAGATTGTAGCCCACCTAGAAATGGAGCAAATAATGAAGAAAGGGAAGCAAGAGAAATCATGAGAAACATGGCAATAGGGCAGCAGCAGGTTGCTGATGTTTTGCAGCAACTTACAGCAGTGTTACAACAGTTGAACCCTCTTCAGAAGACAGAATCACAAGCAGGATGACAATAGAAGTGTGGTTGGGACACCCAGAGCACAACAAGCACCCAATCATACAACAGATAGACCTACACGTCCTACATTTTTGAAAAATGAACTAGAAGAAGGAAATGTGGAAGAAGAGGGAGATGATTTATTTGCAGATAATGTCATGACAGCTCACGATGAATGGGATTTGCTAACACCATAGGTTAAGGAGCATATGAACTTTACCGATTTGTGACTTAAAGAAGGGAGCATTACAAATTAAGGCAAGATAGGAGACCGAGGAACCAAAACAGGGATCTAAAACATGCTACAAGCAAACTCACACTTCCAACATTTGATGGTAGTGGAAAGGTCACAGCACGTGCTTGGGTCCACAAATTAGATACCTTCTTGACTCTTCGTCCTATGGCGGAGGAGGATGCAATCAAGTATGCAACTTTGCACTTGGATGGGGTAGCTCACGATTGGTGGCACCATGGGATGATCACCTTGCAACATAACCTCATCACCTCTTACCAAGAGTTCACTGACAAGTTGATTGAGCACTTTGACAAGAAGGATCCAAAGACTTATTTCAAAGACCTTGCTCAACTCAAGCAAGTGAGGAGTTTGGAGGTATATATAAGTGATTTTCAAAAGCTTACGGTTATGGTCCCTAGCCTATCTGAATGAAGGTTGGTTATTTTGTTTACTGAAGGCCTCTTGGAACCTTTGAGAGATTGGGTAAAAGCATTTGATCCCCCATCACTCCAAGAAGCAATGAGGAAGGCTAGAAGCATGGAGCTTGCAGCCCCACAAAGCAAGTTCACATCCAAAGCATCTTCTTCATCCAAGGACAGCAGGTCATTCTCTAAAAAGAAGGAAAAATCAGATTCAAAGGGGAAATCAGCAGCCCCACTAGAGCAAGAAACACTCAATGATTTGCATAAGAAAAAGTTGTGTTTCTATTGCAAAGGGTCCAATGATGCAAATCATGATTGTCCTTTGAGGCATAAGGGCAAGGCCAACCGAATAATGTGGGTGAATTATGAGGATTCTAAGTCTGAAAATTCAAACCAGCAATCTAATCAAAAAGAATCAGGGGCATTAAAGTCTAAACATAACGCAGAGAAGTTCGAACATGAGGCTGAAAATGAAGTGGAAATGAAGCTACAAGAGGCACGTCTCACTAGCATACAACGGGAAGGCTCCTTCAGGATGCGTGGGGTCTTAACTGGTCAAAAGGTCATTACCTTACTTGATATAGGTGCCACGCATAACTTTATTGATGCTAGGTTGGTTGAGAAGCGTGGAATTCGTAGTAAGGAATTTGAAGGTATAAGAGTGAAGGTTGTTGATGGCTACACTCTTAAGTGTGATAGGATGATTTCAGACCTCCCTATGCGCTTAAATGATTTTGATTTTAAGGAAGATTTCTATGTAGTTAATATGGGAGATACAAATATGGTTCTACCGTTCTAGGCAAGAGATGGCTACATGACATAGGAGAGTTTACCCTTAACCTTCGAGAGATGGAAATGAGATTCAAGGTGGATGGGAAGACTCGCTGAAAGCCATCAGAGACAGTAGTTTCAGGATGATATCTTACAGAAGGATGGAAAAACTCGTGCACCATGACATGGTTGAGTGGGCTACAGAGTGTATGTTGATGCCATCACAGGAGGGGCAGCAAAAACCCACCTATCATCCTAATGTACAGGAGCTAAGGATTAAACACTCTGAGGTGTTTAGTGGCATTCCCCTAGGTAGACCTCCAAACAAGGGTATTGAGTACATCATATAGTTGGAGGAGGGTGCAAAACCCATGATAATCACTCCTTACAGGCACCCTAAGCGGCTAAAAGATGAAATTGAAAAGACAATAAAAGAGTTGCTTGCTATGGGACATATTAGACCAAGCAAATCACCCTTTGCTTCATCAATAGTTTTGGTGAAGAAAAAAGATGGTACACTAAGGATGTGCATTGATTACAGAGTCCTTAATAACAAGACTATTAAGAACAAGTACCCTATACCTCGTATTGACGAGTTGATTGATAAGCTTCACAGTGCTTGCTACTTTTAGATAGATTTGCGATCGGGTTATCACCAGATCAGGGTCAGAGAGCAAGACATTGAGAAGACAGCATTCAATTGTCATTGTGGACACTTTGAATTTGTGGTTATGCCATTTGGGCTAACCAATGCCCCTACTACATTTCAATCCACCATGAACAGGGTCTTCCAGTCACAGTTGAGGAGGTTCGTTCTTGTCTTCTTCGATGACATTTTGGTTTATAGCAAAACTTGGGAGGAGCATATTGCCCATTTGGATATAGTGTTGGGTATTCTTGATAGGGAGTCCTTGTATGCCAAGGAATCCAAGTGTGATCTGGGCATGACTGAGTTGTTGTATTTAGGCCATATTATTAGTGCAGAGGGTGTTCGCATGGATTCGAACAAGGTCCAAGCTATTGTTGAGTGGCCTAATCCTGAGAGTCTTACTCAGCTCATAGGTTTTTTGGGCCTATGTGGCTTCTACCGTTGATTTGTCAGTGGGTATTCACGGCATGCAACACCACTTACAGATTTGACGAAGAAAGGTGCGTTTGTTTGGACTTCAGAGGCACAGGAGTGTTTTGAGAAATTCAAATGTATGATTTCATGTCCAGTCCTTACATTACCAAACTTTACGAAGCCCTTTGAGCTTCAGTGTGATGCCTCCGGTGAGGGAATTCGTGCAACGCTTATGCAGGATAAGCACCCTATTGCTTTCTCCAATGCTTGGTGAGCCAACCGTACTTTCTCCTAGGGTTGGCGTGTGAACTTGGGAGCAAATCGCCTTGTCTTTGGAGGCAAGATTGTCACTTCTTTGGGGGGCTAATTCAGTCAAGGCATCCTTTGGGGTTTTTAAAGTGGAGAGACCTTTGTTTGCAGCAGATCGAACCATTCTCAGTTTAACTAATGGCTGCTATCAATCTCCAGATTTTTATATAATACTCTTTCTTGCATTCTGGGTATGCTTGTTTGTAAAGGCTTTCAAAAATAATTGAATAAAAGATATATATATTTGCAGCAGTAGTTTTCTTTCTATAGTTTGCAAATTTCTATTCAGTTTTCTTGTATGCCTGGCATCATTTCAAAAAATACAAAAATAGCAAATAACCTTCAAAAACACAAAAAAAAAATATAAAACCCAAAAACAAACCAAACACAGTTTTAGAAGTCTTCAACAAAAGTTCAAAGTTTTCAGTTTGGGAGAACTTAGGGTTCTTACACTTTGTGTGTAAGGAGACGCAAGTTTGAATGCACATACACCAACTCCTCTCCCTTTTTTGAGTGGATGAAGGAGTATGTGCTCCAATTCCTCTCAGATGAAGATGAACTAGCAACCTATTAAAACCAAATTAGATAGTTAAGAGTTACAAAATTTAACTGATTGAATATTAAAATTAAAGTATAAATAAAATTGTAAAACTTAAAAGATTAAAGATTTTGACTATAAAACTTGGGATAAAATTTTGATTGCAAGAGGTTGTAGGTACGTGTATACTTGGCCATGGAAGTACCACCAACATGAGCATCAACCATGTACTTATCTTGAAGAGCATCAAGACCACAATCGTTGGAGCATGCAAAACCCATGAACTCAGCCCTCACTGCATTACATCTGTCACGATCAATGAAGAGTTTGCAAAGTGTTTCCTTTTACCCTTGAGCCATTTCAACATCTCTATATAGGGCAACTTTTATTGTCAAAAAGGAGTTGAGCACTATAGTATTTGGGACTCAATGCAAAGGCAAGAAGATGCAACGGAGTGGTCATTTTGTTCCATCTCTCTACAAAGATTTTGTTTAGTATTTTGAAGAAGTTTTCTTCAAAATCTTACTCTTTTGCATTAATGATGATTTTCATCTTCTCAATCATTGAGTCGATGCCATCATATACTTCACCCAAACAAGGCCTATCCATGTCAGTTTAACAAATCATGCTCAGTATGGGCCCAATGAAAGTAAGGAGATACTCAACACGATCCCACCAAATGTCATCCAGGATCATTTGCTTAACCTTTGCTGCCCTTGCAGTGCTAGATTGCCTCCATATGGACCAATTAGGGCTGATGACCATGTTAGAAAGTGCCTCATGAACCTTCACAAGTTGTCTCAACACAAGTGCAGGCAAAACCAGTCTCAGCAACCTGTTTGAAAATCAAAATAAAATAAAATTTAAATTTACAAAAATTAAAATTAAAAAGACTATTAAAGTGAAAAATGTTTATTATTTAACTAACCTTCAATAGCTCCAATTTCGAGAATGTTCTAAATATGCCTAGTGACATATGGTGATTGGTGATGAACATTGGGATGTCTTCAGCCTCAACATACACCTGTTTGATCCAATCAATTTTGGTGCCAATTTTTTGTAGCCTTAGGTTGAGGGAGTGGACAGCACAAGGTGTCCAAAATATGTGTGAATACCGCTCCTCAACCAATAACCCAACAGCCCTAAAAAAAATTGCATTGTATGTTATAACTTGCACAACATTTTGAGAGCCCACTCCATCAATAGCTTGACAAAAAAAATTAGCAATAAATGCACCATCCTTCACCTCTCCACAATCCAGTGCTCTCAAAAACATTGGCCCTTTAGGGGACACTACAATAACATTGATCAATGGGCGAATTTTTGCATCTTTCCATCCATCAGAAACAATGGTCACCCTTGTTTTGATCCACAAATCCCTTATGGATTTCAAGGAGTCCTCTACAAATTTCACCTCTCTATCTAATAAGGTGATATGCACCTTCTCAAAACCCAGGCCCTTATACCCTTTTGGAGCCTCATTAATAGATTTCACCATTTTTTGCCAATATGGTGAGCGAACAATATTGAATGCCAATCCATTTGCATAAACACATCTCGCTATGTCTTGATTGGCAATCTGTCTAGCCTCATTCAGAAATGTCATTTCCAATGGTCCCTTTGATCTCTTATGTGTAGAGGCCACAAGTTGCTCTTCAAGTATGGACATAAATGGATGTCTCTCTGTAGGTTGAAAATGAGAAGGTGGTGTAGGGGGCTTCATCCCTCGAGATCCTTTCATTAACAAAGGATGATTTGATCTACGGCCTAGTGCTTGGTCTACTTTTTCGTGCTCTTCAATATATGCTAATACTCGTATTTTAGGAATGTCTTACCATCTTCACCTGGACAAAATTTGATGCCTAGTCAAGGGATCTTGCACATATGGCCTTTCACTCAACTATATGAGCTTGAATATCTAGCTGCACGATGACCACAAATCCAAACATAACGTCCACCATCTGGAAGTTGTACCATTTCAACATGTTTCCAAAGGGGAGAGTTTGGGTTTGTTTTGAAGCGAGATTGGCTCATGGAGCTAGAAACAGTTGCCATTGAAATACCTAAGGCAACAAGTTCAATTTTCAACACATTCAAAGAATTGAAACAAATGAAATTTGAAAACAAAAAATAAATAATATATAACTTATTAGTTAATTTATTTTAAAAAATAAGCATGAGTTATAGATAACTTGAAATATTCCGAGCCAATTTTTTTCAAATTTTCAATTACAATAACCAGAGCAATACACAGTCGTTAGGGTTAGCTCTAAACCAAAACGATGCTGAAGCAACTCTAACTAGAATGTACACTAGGATCCCGATGTGGGCAAGGTGTGAGCATTGGTCAGAGGATCTGAAATGCAGAACAGAGCTGGAAGGAACTCTAACCAAGAATGGCGCCAGTGATGACGAGCATATGGTCAGAGGATCTTAATGGAAATGCTGATACAAGAACTCTAACCAAGAAATGCGTAGGCGAACGACGAGCATGTGGTCAGAGGATCCCTACCATCTAATAAGCTGAAAGCAAACTCAACACCAAGTATGTGCTACCCAATCCAATATGGAAATGAGGTGACCATATAGCGGAGATAGAAAGAAATACAATGCAGTTTCAGAACGTAAGATAAGCATTACAAATCAGAATTAAGCAAGATTAAAGAACTGCTGTCAGTACTACTGTCAGCTTACAATATGAAGAGCAATCGCCTGCCAAGAGCATATGAATATAACAGATTAGCATTACATCATATAAGAGAACTCTCCTTTGCTTAATCAAGGATGCCAAGACCAATAACTTCTCTCAGAGACCAAAATGATGATTCTGATTTTAACAGATCTGCACTTTAAATTTATAACCAGCAACCTATCACCACACTTAAATAATCATATATTTCTCTCAACTCATCCAATTGACATGAAACGAAGTACAATAGACCCTAATGATGTAGGCGCCCAAGATAGAGCACTAAAGACTGATCAAAAGGCCCCAAATTAAATATGCACGAATTCCAAGACAAAATCAAATAGTACGGCCCAGCAAGAGGGCGATTTCACTTTAAAAATTCCATGCTTCTCTAAAAAATCTGAAACTTAAGAAAAAGGTTCGCCCTTCACAGATAGAGAGATCTAGACAATACCCAGAATGATTCTTTTTGTATTTTTTGACTTATGAATAAAAATGACAATCTTCTGTAATGAATATGCAATTCCGGAATCTCTCTAATATGCATAAAACTAAACTACAAAGCCACACACTGACTACAATGCATAAATCCCACTACAAATCACTCAAACTACACTATCTCACCACTAGTCGCTATCTTTCAAGCGAGAAGCAATGCCAAGCTAGGAGGCTTACATTCCTCGAAGCAATCCCAAAGCCAATCCGGCAGCATAACATTCCTGTAGACAAAAGATAATCCAAATGAGAACCAATGGCTTCCTTTTATAATTTCCAGATGACCCTTCTCGAAACCCTAATCTTCTTTTTTGAACCAAACCCTAATCCTCCAATAGATGGCGTCCCACTTTTCCAAGCAAAACTTTGACTTTTAATATCATTTAATCTCCTCCTTGAAGTTGGCGTCCAACTTATGCTTGGATTAAACTTTTCTTTATAAGAAATATAATTAATTTCTTTCAATGAAGTGCCCACCCATAAAGAACATCTTTTAAAACAACTTAAAGTGAAGTAGCTAGGCCAATGGGGTCAATGTTAAAATATAACATTAAAACATGTCTTAATTAAAATAATTCGAACTTGTCTCTCCAATTGCGCCCCGAAGCCAAAAATGAGTAAGCCAACTAATCAGTCTGAAGTAGAAAGCCAACCGTGCTGAAACCAACAGGACCACTGCCAGAAATAGAATTTACTAAAAATAGTAAATTCCTGAAGATGCTCAGAATGCCAAGAAAAACATACCAATGCGAAGCTCTCTGAAAACCCAGAAAGAATCCGCCATTAAATCAACCAACCTCGAGCAAGAGCATCCTTCAAAACATGAAACCCTAATTTCACCTTTCGAGTAGCCTACGGGTCTCCGGAATAGGCCAACGGTCAACTGGAAAGATCATGCTCGAAAAGGGGACATTACATAACTAGAAGAATGAAAACAAACCAAAAACTTCAAAACAAAACAAGAGAGTTTATTTGTTAAAAAAAAGTAGAAAAAAAAATCAAAAACTTCAAAAAACCTACCTTTTTTGAAGAAATCTTCCTCTAAGATCTTCTTGGCAACAAACAAACACTTGCAAATGCATAGAAATAGCACAACAACCAGTTTGGAGCATTCAACAATCAATCTTCAGCTCTATCTGTGCAATGGCAAGCAAGAAAATAACTTCAGCAATGGAGGAAAAAAAATTGTTTTTCATTCACAATATGAAAAATAAGTTTACTTTTGCCGATTAGATGTTTTATCTCTCATATTTTAAGGTCAGGGGGCGAATTAGATTTTTTTAAGTTAAAAAAAAAGTCAAAAAACAAAATATGCCACCTTAGCACGTGAGCCGCCCAAAGTTGGCTCGGTTCTGCCTGGATTCAGCAGGGCCGAACCCACAATCTGTGCGCCAGACCTTGTTCAAACCCACAAGGGACCGGACCCGGACCCCGAACCCGAGTTGGACCGGACTGAGACCCTGGGCCTTGGGACAGCAAACCAGTAACAGAGATCACAGCTATATGGTCTAGGTGTATAGTTGATTTGCATCCAAAAGATGCAAAGAATATCCCTATTTATTATTATACATTGAGATGTCAGCTCAATGCAAATCAAGGCTGCAACATATATACATTTGGTGATGGATTGAGATGCATTATCCCTTTCCCTTTATAATAGCTCTTCCTTAGAGGCCTTCATGATGACAATGGGGAGAGAATTATGCACATGTCAAGTTCAAATCATTCATTCAATCATTGGCATAAACATTTGGGAGGTTTTACTCTTTAACTCATTCTTTAAACCAAACAATGGTAATAATATGTATCATCCAGAAACTAAAGGTCCCCATGAACTCTCTTCAGAGCCTTATCTTCAAAGTGGATAACATTGAAGGGTCAACAACAATGAGATGAGATGACACAATACTGCCTCTAAACATCATAAATACATATGGCATCACCTATTGTATATTTCAAAGCCTTCAACCTGCTGCTTTTCACTTCTGTAATTTGCATCAGATTTATCTTAGAGCAGACATCAGTTGCTTAACT
>VDFB02141722.1:0-35546 GCA_007258455.2 Sequoia sempervirens
GCCTTTATGGGAAGCTTCGAGTTCAAGGGACCCCTTTGTGCCAAAGCTGGTGACCTCAGTTACAAAAACTGCTTCTATATAATGGGTTTTGGAAAGGGAAAAGGAAGCAGAAATAATGAAACAAATATTAATCTAAGGCGATGCGCCAAAGCTTACTGATAGGCACGATAAATCATAGACTCAAGGGCCTGAATGTCATTGTTATGTTCCAAAACATCAGAAACTTAAAGCATTAGCATAAACAATTCATTTTAATTGACAAAAAATAATATCGCATACATTCTCACTGCTAAGAAGAGTCATTAAGACATGATTTAGACCAGCAAGTCTACATTCAATAAATAGAAGTCTCCTCAAATGAAATGCTTAAGACAATAAAAAGCACAGTTCACAGTTTAGTCAAGACATGAAAAACAGAAAGGCCGAACAATAGGCACAGTCTGAAAGTTTCTTGTGAATAAACATGCAAAAAAGGCCTAGCGTCTCTTGCTAAAACCAGTATTCTTCCTAAAAATCTTGGACCATTTTCCCTCAACAGAGAGAGTATATATAGCCGGAGAGCAAAATCCCACCGCCTGGAGAGTTGTAACAGAAAGATTCCACAATCTCCCGTAATGATGCCCGAATAAGAATATTCCCAATGCCGTTATGAGAGCAGCTAGTCAGAGCACAACATCTAGTTGGTTAGTTACAGGTGTGCCCTTTGTAATGATGGTAGTGGTCCCAACCAGGCTTCGAAACGACGAGTATCGCCCACCGCTTTAGAGAACCATGGCGAGCAGCAGTCAATGACACTATCCCGCTCGGCCATCACATAGCTTGCTTTGATAATCAATGTAAGGCATGTGGCAGCAAATCGCGGCCCGAATGAAAACTCCTCCTCCATCGATCGAGAGCTTGCAGACAAGTGACACATGTTCAGGGGACTGAGGCTACTTTGAAAATGGGGAAAGGCCGCATGAACCGGGCGGCGAAAGACGTGTGGCCGCGTTTCGTAGCCCGTGGTGCTCTCATCCCTGCTGTTGTTTTAAAAACTACGAACCGCTGACACGTACAAAGATGTGGGCCCCTCGATGAACCCTAGGAGTAACGGACCCTTATGGAAGGCTTAGCAACCCGAAGGAAACACAAAGCAACAGAAAATGAAAAACCTCGTAGGCGAGACACGTGGGCACCCAGCGCAGCATCTCAGGAGCCGAACGGGGAGCCGCTTGCCGAAGTTGCGAAGCGAGGAATGCACAAAGTGAAAGATCAAAACCTGCCGGGAAGCTGAAGAAACGCGGAGACGCACAGGCCAGCGCATGAATATGTGCAAAAAAGGGGACCCGAAGGGAGCTGCTTGAAACATTATTTCAACAGTTATCATCCACAACTAGATGGCTAAACAAAAATTATGAATAAATGTTTAGAAGGATATTTACATTATTTTTCCTTCAATAAACAAACACAATGGTCTAGCTGGCTACCATTAGCAAAGTAGTGGTACAACACATCATTTCACACATCTACTAAAATGAATCCATTTGAGGCTCTTTATGGCTAACCTTCACCATCTACTACTTCTTATTTACAATATCATTCTAAGGCTCATGCAATATCGGACCATAATCAACACCAAGAAATACTACAAATTCTTAAGGATAATTTAGTTATGGCTTTGTGTCATAGAAAAACGCACCCTTTGCTTGACATGGGATTAATTCATGATAAAATGGACTTAATGAGGCCTTGATTTAGGTGTTGTGAGGCATTTATGCATCCACACTAGGTCTTGACCCTTGACAATTAAATAAAATGCATTTAATGACATCTTGTGAAAGTGTTGTG
The DNA here is from genome assembly GCA_007258455.2 of Sequoia sempervirens. NCBI lineage: Eukaryota > Viridiplantae > Streptophyta > Pinopsida > Cupressales > Cupressaceae > Sequoia > Sequoia sempervirens. Next base: position 1,828 of record VDFB02141722.1, read on the forward strand.
AAGTGTTGTAAGACACTTCTACACTCTTCTAGACTTTATTAATTACAATTCACCTAAAAATCATCTTTTTATTCATCAAAAATTCCTATTTTGAAGTATTGTAAAGTCTTGTAACAAGCTTTTATGCTTTTCTAGGCACATCTTCACTATTTATCCCTTTTTCATGCTTTATTTGACCCCTTTATGCTCTGATATGCTTAATTAAGTGTATTTTTGAGTATTATCCTGACAAACAACATTAAATACAACATATTTCCCGACACACAATTTTCAAGTCCTAGGTGGGACCCATTCACCATGGGTGGCGAATGAGTCCCCCTTGGCCCAAAATTCAAAATATTTTAAATTTCCTTTTTGGATTTTATTCAAAAACACTTGATGTTGGCCTATGATGAGGTATGAACGGTTAAATAAGGCACAAGTGTGTATAAATATGTGATTTTCACCTCATTTTGACATCTATCTCTCTTATCTTCTTATCTCCTAATCTTTCATCTATCAAGCAAGCTAAAGCTTTCACATTGCAAGTCATCAATTTAGCTTCCTAAGACATTCAAGGGAAGATTCTACATGTTATGTTGCAGACTTTCAAGATCAATTATCATGGCTAGGTAATCTATTCCATTATTGCATATTTCATTCTATTCTTTCACCATTTTGGTTTAATTACCTAAATAAGGTTTGACCAAGGCAAACCCCCATGCCTTAACCATCAAAATTTCTCTTTCTCTTCTTGTGTGTTTGTAGATTTAGGTCCTTTGGAAGCTTGGAAATCATTGAAGATCAATTTGCAAGGTTGTTAAATTCCTCTCTTCATTCAACAAGTGAAAGAATCAACAAAAAAGTCATTTTTAGACATGAATCTGATAATTTCAGAAGCAGACACTTGTAGAAAACATAAGTACAGATCTAGCTACACATAATCAATTCCATATTTTGTAGATTCTTATAGGTGGACTAATTCACAACCCATGGCGAATGAGTCCCACTTGTAGGCCTAAAAAGTGATTTTGTCATAATTCAACTCCCGACAGTCAGAAACCTGTTTCTAGAACTTTTCATCAAAAGACAGTGACTTCTTGAACCTTCCAGCAATAGTAATCTTCCTCTAGATGCACTCTAATCAATCTCATTCATTTCTATTTTCATTTGTTTAAGTTTCTAGTTCATATTTGCAATCAACACTATGTTTTCTAGCATCTTGCATTAGATTAGTTAACATTCATTTATTTTCATTTGTAAGCATTTCAACACATCTACACACACTTCACATCAATATTCTATCCATCCTTACATTAATCTTGAGTGAAACATTGTGCATTTTGGGACCCATCTTTCTCCTTTTAGGTGAAAAACCCTAGAAATGCTAGAAAGAAAGTAGGTCCCAAAATCCTTTGTTTCATTTTGGTGAACCTGTTGTTTGAATCCCCTCTTTTCTACTTTTGGAATCCATTAATCATCCTAGAGTTGCTTGAATTTCATTTTGCATTAGTTAGCTTGCATTCTAGGGTTTCATTTTTGCATGAGTAAAAGTGCATAATATGTTGCATTTTTGCATCTTTAATCATTGAAAAGATCTGAAATTCTGCATTTTTCATTTAGAATTGCATCATAGCACTCATAACAGATCAAAATTAGTTACAAATTTCTAAAATTTTGAAAAAAGTCCATACTAGGACTGATTCGCCACCCTAGGCGAATCAGTCCCTTCTAACCCCTGAAACAACATTTTATAAAACTTAGAAATTTGTTTTTAGGATTTTGTTTGGTGTCTTAACTTTTTTATATCAGTCAGTTGCATTTTTGTAGCATGCATTTTGTTAAATTTCACTTCAAATAGCTCCTTTCATGCATTGTTAAATTTCACTTCAAATAGCCTTGAAGGTCTTGATTTTCCATCTCCTCATTCCCCTTTGGATGACCCTACACAACAAGAGTATGAAATCATGGACACATTACTTAATGTCACCTTACCAAGTCTCCATGGTCATGACAATCAAACTTGTTCCTCTCATAATATCCCTCCTTGATGCCAAGAGGATAGGTTGGTATTAGAAGACACCCCTCTTAGGAATCATGACACCCTTAATCTTCCCTTCGACCCTAATGTTCCTATCCTATGGGAAGATCTATTTGACAACCATAGTGATTCTTCTCTTGATACCTCCTTCACTTATGATTAAGCTACTTTACACATCTCAAATTTGCATGACCATATTACAATCTCTCCTTATAGGGTAGATAATATGGAACAAGAGAATGAGACCTTAATGGTAATGAACACTCTCGTAACACTCTCTCTTCATAATTCCTCTCCTCATAATTCCATCCTTGATCATTCCCGTATTGGAAATGGAGTTAATATTAAAGAAACAAGCCTTCCTTTTCAAGCACATGTGGCTTGTAATTCCTCTAACAACTCTCCTCCTAGGGAGAATATCATGGCCTTAGACTATGGAAAACAAGTTCTTCTTGATTTCCCTTACTTTGAGGTACATCAAAACAAGACTACTGAGGATATGGATGCACAAGTGTCCCTTAAACCCCCTTTACTTAATGGACCTCATACATATCCCATAGGACATCCTAACAATCCTCTCATTCTTTACCCACCTTCATTCAACCTCAATAATCTCACATCCTTTCAAACTAGTGGTCTTGACATCATCCTTCCCAAAAAATTCAAACTATCATCTCACAACACAGTCATGATTTGAATTCATTAGATTTTGTATCCTCCTATAATGAAGAAGACAAAATATCACAATCTATAGAGTCTTGCATAGGTATGACATCTAAGCAAGATGTCTCTTTGACTCCAATCACACAACCATTTTCTCCTCTTGATCAAGAACGTATCTTGTCAAGACTTCTCCATGATAATTTGATCACCCTCCCTCCTAGAACTCACAAGAAATGCTACGGAAAGACTTCCTTTTGTGCATATCATAGAGTTCATGGTCATTCCACCAATGAATGTTATGCCTTAAGTCGTAAAATACAACATTTTTAGGAGTTTGGTATGCTTCCCTACATGGGGATTTTGACTCTCACCTACATCTCATTAACCCTTCTGGCTCACCTTTTTCCTACACTCAATGGGGGCAAGGGGTTTAGCAAGCCTTGTCCTCGTATGTCACTTGTTGTTGTCTCTTTTGACTAGTTGTTGCCCTTTCATAAAAATATAAAATCAAGCTTGGGATGTGGATGACATGTCTTTAGATTGAGTCACATGTGACATACTACCTTCCTTCATGATGTAGCTTATCAGAAACACACGACTTGGCATAGGGCTTTCTAAATAAGCTCTCATGTCTTCTTTTTTCTTCTTCTACTTTAAAGCAATTGCTTGTAGTACGGGTGCTCGCAACTGCTTTAAAGTGGGGGGCATACATCACCACTCACATTTCATCATGTGATTTTCTTTTTCTTGCAATTCCCTCTCTTGGAAATTTTAGGTACAATGTTGCCTAGGATGAGATTTTTTGCATTTATCCTCTCTTGGAGACATTGGGCATGATGTTACCTATGATGAGACATTGCATGGATTAAGAAAAATCCCTTTAAACATCTTTTGCATTATGACATTTTTACATTAAATTACATTTTACATTTTTTCCACCTTACATAATGTAGCTTGCATGATTGTGGTACTTTTTCTTTTTGTTCATAGCATTTGTTTCCTTGTGACACCTTGTTAAAGTTATCAAAAGGTATAACTTTAATATGTTTGAGCGGGAAGCCCACCTAGTGGCATTACTTTTCCCCATAGCCACTTTTGTGTTTGTGAGTGCATACCAACTAGCATATGTATCTTACCTTTTTTGGCTTTCTCACCCCGTGGACAACTAGTTCTGTGGCCCCAAAGTGAGTATATAGTTGGGCGTTCTCACCCCTAGATAGCCTGAAGTTTTGTGGCCCTAGAGTGAGTACATATTTTCCACCCCTTCTTTCTTTTCATCTTTCCTTTGCATGATTTTGTATCTTGGAGGCTTGATCTACATGCGGATTTCTCTTGAATTTCTACTTTAGTGTGAGTTTTAAGCATGTTCATCCTCTCACTAAAGTGGGGGTTAGATGTGTCGTAGACAAAAGTACCCTTTGCTTGACATGGGATCAATTCATGATAAAGTAGACTTAATGAGGCCTTGATTTAGGTGTTGTGAGGCACTTTATGCATCCACACTAGGTCTTGACCCTTGAAAATTAAATAAAATTCATTTAATGATATCTTGTGAAGGTGTTGTGAAGTGTTGTAAGACATTTCTACACTCTTCTAGACTTTATTAATTATAATTCAGCTAAAAATCACATTTTTATTCATCAAAAAGTCCTATTTTGAAGTGTTGTAAAGTCTTGTAACAATCTTTCACACTCTTCTAGGCACATCTTCATTATTTATCCCTTTTTCATGTTTTATTTGACCACTTTATGCTCTCATATATGCTTAATTAAGTGTATTTTGGAGTATTATTCCAACAAAAAACATTAAATACAACATATATCCCAACACACATTTTCAAGTCCTAGGTGGGACCCATTCTCCATGGGTGGTGAATGATTCCCCCTTGGCCCCAAATTCAAAATATTTTAAATTCCTTTCCAGATTTTATTCAAAAACACTTGATGTTGGCTTGTGATGAGGTATGAATGGTTAAATAAGGCACAAGTGTGTATAAATATGTGATTTTCACCTCATTTTGACATCTATCTCTCTTATCTTCTTATCTCCTAATCTTTCATCTATTCATCCATTGACTCAATTCATCTATCAAGCAAGCTAGAGCTTTCACAATGTAACTCATCAATTTAGCTTACTAAGACATTCAAGGGAAGATTCTACATGTTAAGTTGTAGAATTTCAAGATCAATCATCATGGCTAGGTAATCTATTCCATTATTGCATATTTCATTCTATTCTTTCACCATTTTGGTTTAATTACCTAAACAGGGTTTCACCAAGGCAAACCCCCATGCCTTAACCATCAACATTTCTCTTTTTCTTCTTGTGTGTTTGCAAATTTAGGTACTTTGGAAGCTTTGAAATAATTGAAGATCAATTTGCAAGGTTGTTAAAGTCCTCTCTTCATTCAACAAGTCAAAGAATCAACAAAAAATCATTTTCAGACTTGAATCTGATAATTTCAGATGTAGACACCTGTAGAAAACAAAAGTGCAGATCTAGCTACACAAAATAAATTCCAAATTTTTCATATTCATGTGGGTGGAATAATTCACCACCCATGGAAAATGAGTCCCACCTATAGGCCTAAAAAGTGATTTTTTCAGAATTCAACTCCCAGTAGTCAGAAACCTATTTCCAAAACTTTTTTGTCAAAAGTAGGACTAATTCGCCATGCATGGTGAATCAGTCCCAATGGCCATTAACAGTGACTTCTGGAACCTTCCAATAATAGTAATCTACCTCCAGGTGCACTCTGATCAATCTCATTCATTTTTATTTTCATTTGTTTAAGTTTCTAGTTCATATTTGCAATCAACACTGTGTTTTCCAACATCTTGCATTAGATTAGTTTGCATTCATTTATTTGCATTTGTAATCATTTCAACACATCTACACACACTTCACAACAATATTCTATCCATTCTTACATTAATCTTGAGTGAAACATCGTGCATTTTGGGACCCATCTTTCTCCTTTTAGGTGAAAAACCCTCGAAGTGCTAGAAAGAAAGTAGGTCCCAAAATCCTTCATTTCAGGCTTAAAATTGAATGAAACAAGTTGAACAACATCATAGTCATAGGAATTTTGAAGAGGGAGATTGGGCATTTCTTCCATTACAACCTTATAAATAAAATTATCTCAAGAAGAATAAGAACATGAAGCTCACACCTAAATTTTATGGTCCATATAAGGTTCTCCATTGAATAGGAAGTGTATCTTATAAGTTAGAACTTCCACCCTCTTCTAAAATTCATCCTATCTTACATGTATCTTGTTTAAATAAAGTAATAGGTAACAATATTCCAGTCCAGTTAGAATTACCAAAGTTAGATGAAGAAGACAAGCTTATTTTAGAACATAAGAAACTTATTGAGAAAAGAGTGAAATTATTATGAAAGAGAGCTATCTCTGAGTTCCTAATCAAGTGGAAGAAAATTCCAATTGAAGATGTTGCATGGGAAGATGAACAATTCATACTAAAGCATCCAAAATTACTAAGGATTGAGGACAATATTTTTTTGAAGGATAGGGACATTGTAGGTCCCTAATATTTTATCTAATGTTATCACCCTAATATCATATATTCTTAAGAATATAATATATATATTACTAAGTATAATAAGTTAAGCACTTGTAGCGCACTTAACCTTAACATTAGTTTTAGTTAATACCTTAAATAATCTTTATTAGGATGAAGGGGTATGTCTCTACATAGTTAAGCTTATAAATAAAGGGGATATGTTCCTCCCAAATCATCATATCATCAATTATTCAATTCATATCATATTTTTTGATTATTGGAGGTAACCCCTCAAAGTGGTCCACTATATTTATGTTTTTTACAAATATTTCCATGAAATATCATAACATATTATTAGGGTGTATCAAGGTTCTATATTATATTAAAAATGATAGATAAATGCATGATCCAAATTAAAAAGTGTGTAGAGAACTACTAAGGTACAAAACCAATCTAAGGTGATAGGGAAGAATTTGACCCATACATAGTCATCAAGAGTATGATTCAAGTATATGGTGGAAGTGTCTTACATAGTGTAATGAATCACCATGGTCATTGCACTTGTCAAAATAAAGAGTTCTCATATCAATAGGATAAGGGTATGTGAGAATACCATAAGAAAAAGGGATAGGATAATCATGCAAATGTAGAAGGAGCAACATAAGTATGAAGAGAGGTATCCAACTTAGGAGAAAAATGAGTAGTAATAGGAGGAGGTAACTGATGAGAAATAGATGGTGATATATCTACAATATAAAATTTTATGGTAGTGGTATTAAGGAAAAAAGGTGAACACATATAATGACAAGGGTCTAGGTTGAAAAGATATAGCTTGTAAATGAGAGAGGAAATAGGAGATAAATAATCATGTTAAGGATAATAAATATCTAGCATAGGAGGATGCTCAACTAATGTGACACTAAGGAAGTGGTGAATGATCTCTAGCATGCTCAATATTGTCTATAAGGGTGATTAATACTCCAAATGAAGAGGGGGTGAAAAAAAAAATAATTCATCTTTCTACGAGACAAGTTACATAGAAGAATGAGTCATCAAAGGCACTAAAAGAAATTCTTTCAAAGTATCATCAATTGTTAGAATAGGATTCTCGCATGTCATAGAGAAGAGAATAAGGCCTCAAAATCTTATGGGAGATCCATATAATTTGAACATGTAGCTAAAGTAGGAAGAGAAGTGAGAAAATATATGTTTCCATAATGGACTATGAGAAATTAGTGAAATTAGAAGAAATATTCTTTTAATAAGATGATAAATGGAATGAAAGGAAATATAATTAGTATCAAATCATCTATCTCATACAATTTCCCATCTTGGTGGGTCATGTAGATAAATGTATTGAATTATTATAACATAGAAGGTAAGACATGCCTAAGATCTATAAACATATAAATATTAGAGAGGCAATCAAGGATCTCATACATGAAACATGTATATACATATATGTTATAGATGGGGGGCAATATCATCCAAGACATGTGCATAGGAATTAATTAAGTGAGATAAAAACTCATATTCCATGATGTATGCATAACAATAGTCCTAAGAGATAGAGCTAGAAGGATTCATTAAAATATCAGAGATAGAAAATTAATGAATAAAGGTGTATACATATTGTCTATATATCATAATTTTTCTCCTTTAGGACTATGGAACAAGGCTCATGGTCGCACCCAAAAAATTAATAAAAGAAAAAAATCAAAAGAAAATGGTAGGAAAAGAAAAGGCTAGAGTGTTGTAGCATTAGGTTCTCTAAAATGTAATTTATAAATATTAAACTATTTTAAAATCACATTACATTAATTGAGTTACAAAATGAAAATAAAAATACTAAAAATATTGAAATAATAACTTAAAAATTAAGTAAAAGATAGTGAAAAGGATGTAACAAGGAACCTAGAAATTTACCCACAATTCTCAGTAGCTTGGACACTAGCAAGTTGCACTATCATCCTATTTGTGCATTGTCATCCTAGGTACATGTTATCCCAAGATGGTAGAAAATGAAGGTTCTAAAATCAAACTAGAAATTTCTATTTAAAGAAAGGAATCTAGAAACAATCGATAGAAAACACTAGAAGTGCACTAAAAATATATATAAAAATATAAATATAATACATTTAATAAAATTTAAAAAATTTAAAAAATACCAAATAAATATGAGAAGGAACAACAAACCTATGCATATTTGGTTCAAGATACAAGTACATATTTTGGGATTGAATACAATGTTGGAATTGCTTAGAATATTTCCATGGATGGTTAAGCACCTTGTTTGGTCTTTGACCTCCATGAGAAATCAATGAATCAAGTAATCTTATACATAGTGTGTGCTTAATATCATGTACTTCTAAGAATGAAAAGCATGAATACAAAAAATATATGATCGCAAATCCATGGTCTATGGGGAGAAACACTCGATACTGTGTACATTTTGAGAATAAGCGGTGATGATCACCAACAACTTTACTAATGGTAAGGATGAAATAAAAATTAATTAGAGAAAAAGGTATAGCTATAAGAAATAATGGATATGCTCACTAATATAGATAAGAGCTAGAAATATTATTATCTAGTAAGAGATAGTGTAGGAGATAAATCATCCAAGGGCATCACCAAAATTAAATCAACAAAATATAACCAAGAAAAGCTTTAGAAATGGAGGAATAACTAGTAGAGAGTAGCCAATATAGAATCATATGAGTATCCTTTTCAATTAAAAAATGTACTAAATATCAAGTTTTTTAGGAAGTTGAATAGTCACATTTAAGCACAGAGGATTTTTATAACAAATGGGCATTACAATAGGCAAGAGCAAGTAGCTATATGGGAAACCGATGAATTAAATTTTAAGAACTTATAGGATGCTTGCATGTCACATAGATTTCTTTGTGACACAATTATCCTACAAATATTGGCCAAATTTAAAATAGCCAGGAAAGAAATAATAGAATATTATATAAAAATTATAAAATTGGTGAAGGAAAATTCAAATGCTAGGATAAAATGATCCTAGCACATGCTAGGGACAATGGATGCTAAAATAAGGACAATTTGTAGAGTCAAATTTTAGGGTATGTAGTTTTTGACCTTATAGAAACTTGCAAACTATAAGATGATTTTAAAAAGCTCTTTAATATGAGAATGACCACCATAATATATTATGTTGTGAGTAGTTTCTATAGTGTAGGAAAATGTATCCCTTTACATTTTCACACTTGTTTGGGCCCTCCTTGCTAAAATTGGGCTTATTTATACCTTATTTGGTCCTATTTTGCATCCACAAGCCTTAATTATTGCATCTTTCTGAGGATAATCCCAACACATATCAAATGACCAATCATAATTTAATGTTTTTGGTTTGTATGGCCCAAATTTAGTGATCTGGGACTCATACGCCACCTTGGGTGTATGAGTCCCACCTAAGTTTCAGGGCCTAAACCTAAATTTGGTATTAAACATATTTCTTGAAATTTGTGTCCCAAGCTTAGGCTACTGGACCTCATACACCCTAGCTAGTGTATGAGTCCCACTTAGCTTGGACCTAATTTTGAATTCAATTCTTGGTGGGATTTTATTATCCTAGATTTGATGTCAGTTTGTAGTGTTGTAATTTTGGGAAATTTGGCATAAACAACTATAAATACAAAGGTTATTTCACATATTTTCTCCTAGCAAGCTTACAAGCCATCTAGAACTTTTTTAGATCACAAGAGAATTCGAGAGCACCTCTATTTATCTCCAGTCTATTGTTATGATTTGAGTTCATTTTCTAGGTTGCATTGTTAGGTTTTGCATGTTACTTTCATTACTTTTCTTTCCAAGCCTTTGCTTGGTGGTGAACCACTTTTTCTTTAATCACACTCTAGGACATCTTATTGTAGGTGGTGAACCCCCTTTTCTTTAATCACACTCTAGGACATATTATTGTAGATCTCTTTCCCTAATCCCATCTCTAGATTGAGATCTCTAAGGTTTCCTTGAATGAAACTTGAAGGAAATAGGTGGAAAGGTCCTAAACCCCTTTCCTGTGTTCCATCTCCCAAAATGTGGAACCCCTATTTCCCTTGGTTTCATTTTGGTGAACCTATCATTTAGAACACCTTATTTATGATTTGGAGTGCATCATAGTCCTAGATATCACTTACATTAACTTTGTGTTAGGTCTTACATTAGTTAATTTGCATCTAGGGTTTCTACATCTTGCATTAGTGAAAGCACATATAGGTTGCATTTTTGCATCTTGCATCATTGAATTTCATTTGAAATATGTAATTGCACTTCTAGTATAGACAACATTCATACCAGAAACCTAACATTCACTCAGAATTTGCTGAAATTAGTGCCAAAACCCTAATATGGGACTCATACGCCCCTCTAGGCGATTTAGTCTCAGTACAGGTGGTTTTTCCTAATTTCTAGATATTTTGTGTGGATTGTTTTGCAGTATTTGAATCCCTGAAAACCTTGATTAGGACTCATATGCCTCTCTAGGAAATTTAGTTCCATGTTAGATTTGAAACTACATTTTTTAACATTAAAACCCATGTTTTTGTGTTTCAGTTTGTTGTTGTTAGATCTTTGTTTTAGATTATTGGGTTTCTGTTTCATTCATTTCATTACATCTAGCTTAATTCAGTTCATTTCATGCATTGCTTAATTTCAAAATTGCATTTAAACATTTTCATCATGGATATGTGCTTTGGTAAGCTTTGGATGTCCTTGAAATTATTAGTGTATGTGTCAAGTTGTACTTTTGGAAATGACCTTAATGAAATTGGACTTTCTCATGCTCACTCAACTCCTAATGCATGTACCCCTCGTGATGTTGACATAATTGGAGAAGATGATGACAACATGAACCACTTCATAAATGATTTCCTTAACAACCTTGAGACTAATGCATCCTTTTATCCCTCTATGAAACAACCAACACAACTTGAGATGTTTGGTCTTTTACATCCTGAAATTGGAACACAAATTGAACCTAAGTTCCCTACAATAGGTGAACCTAGTTCCTCTAATCAAGCAAACATTCAACCATCTTATGTTGACAGAGTAACCAACACATCAATCAACCTAGAAGAGACATGTGGAAATGGATTCACAATCTTAAGCAAACAAGGATATGATACAAGTGAACAGGAAATTCATCAACTCTTAGAGTAGATACCAATTGAAGATACCAAAGGGCTAGGATATCAAGATCCTCCTCCCAAACATAAGTGTCCTCCTTCCTAAAGAAAAATCAATGCCTCATAATGATGGAAAGGATGATAGGGTCATCTTAGGTCCTCCTCAACTCAAGAAATTGGTGAATATAGCAAGAAATGAAGGCCTTAAAAACTAAAGAAACCACAATTCCCTTGTCCACCATCTATAACTGAAATAACTTTACATATACTTGTAATTCAAGGACTTATTACATTACCACCGATGCAAGAAAATTGATTTCCAAATCCTAAAAACACAAACACATCACATTATAAATATCATGGACATAGTACTAATGAGTGTCGTTCTTTAAAACAAATATTTAATAAAAAAGTTTCATATCATAGAGATAATCCCTTAAAGCATGAAATTTTGCTCCTTGCCATGTAATAGTTGTAGGATCACAACATTCTCACTATTACATGTCTTAAATGCATTGCAAATCATTTAAAAATGCAAGGAGCTCTTTCTCATCACCTACCTTGGAGCTCATTCTTGTCTTGCATGCAATGGGGGCAAGAATTAGATAGCCTTGTCGTAGTAATGCATTTGTCATTGTCTCTTTGGCTAGTTTTTCACCTTCCATATGCGATGAACAAGATTGGGATGTGGATGACTTGCTATCGGTTGACTCGCATGTGCCTTACTAGTCATGTCTTTATTTTCTATTTCATGCTTCTTTTTATGTGATTGCATGTGTGTAATGTGATCCCCCATACTATTTTGTTTGATGTACCTCTCTCTTTGTGGATTCCTCTATTTATATCTACATTCTTCTATATGTCATAAACATTTATCTTTTCATTTGTCTTGTGTTTTCCTTTTGGGGATGAAACAAGGCGTCAATACATTTAAGTCTCTTCCATGTTGACCCAAATGTTTTTTTCTTTTTTTTCGCTCTTTTCATATCATTCTTCATGTTCCATGAGTATTTGGGGAATGATTATAGTTCCAAGCTCTCTAAAAACATTGTAGCAAAGATATACTAAGCCTGAATCCATGGATCCCTTATGTGATTTTGGGATTTCATTTTGGGGGAAGCCCCTTTTTCGTGATGTAGCTTCATTTGGAAACATATGACTTGGCATAGGGCTTTCCAAATAAGCTCTCATGTCCTCTTTATTGTTAGCATTTAGCATTTTTTACTTTAAATTAATTGCTCACAACATGGTGTTTAGCAATTTCTTTAAAGTGGGGGCATACATTGGCATTATTCTTTTGTAATTCATGTTTCATTGTGTAGTCTTCTTACATCATGTGATGCGTCTTTCACTTTGTGGTGACATTGGGTGCATGATGTCCTTCAAGAGCACGGTCTCTCTTAGCATATTATATTCCCTAAGTTGTGAATCTTCTATTCTTGGATTATTTCTCTCTTGGATACATTAGGCATGATGTTCTCTAAGTTAAGACCTTACATGAACTAAGAAAAAATCCTTTGAACATACCTTACACTATATTGCATTTACAATATTTGTTATATGGCCACCTTGCATAGCACACTTTGCTTTCCTGTGGAGCCATCTTGTTTGTTCATGGGTGTCAAGCATACGAAGTTTTGCTTGCCTCATGGACTTTATTGTCATGTTGTGTGGCCCTTTATCAAAGTTATTAGGAGGTATAGCTTTGGTATGGTTGTACGTATTGTATATGAACTTAGGCATGACTTTCCCATAGCCACTTGCTTGTCTGTGTGAGCGCATACCAATCGTGTGTGTATGTGTCTTGTTGGGGGATCACCTAGTGGATAGCACGAGGTTCCACTAGCCCTTGTGAGCATGCGTTGGTTTGTATAGTGGACATCGTGTTCCACTTGTAATTTTTTTTAGACAAACAACTTAGATTTGATCCACAACATGCGGGACAAATGGTCGAAGCTTGTTCCACCCCTTTTTTTTAATTTCTCTTTATCTTTGGTAGTGTATGCTTGTGCCTTGTTGTTGATCCTTACATAATTTTCATGTGTTTTATTTTGTGCTTATGTTGGTTTTCCATAGGATCTTGATCTTGGGGTCTAACATAACCCTCTTGATCGTTGTCATCCTATCTCACTAGAATTGGTAGACTCGGTAGACTTGGACCCCTCTTGATGTGATTTTGTCTACTTTAGTGTGAGTTTGAAGCAAGTTCATCCTCTCACTAAAGTGGGGGCTAAATGTAGTGTAGGAAAATGTATCCATTTACATTTTCACACATGTTTGGGCCCTCCCTACTAAAATTGGGCTTCTTTATGCCTTATTTGGTCCTATTTTTCATCCACAAGCCTTATTTAATGCATCTTTCTGAGGATAATCCTGACACATATCAAATGACCAATCATAATTTAATGTTTTGGTTTGTATGGACCATATTTAGTGATCTAGAACTCATACGCCACCTTAGGAATATGAGTCCCACCTAAGTTTTGGGGCCTAAACCTGAATTTGGCATTAAACATAACATTTCTTGAAATTTGTGTCCCAAGCCTAGGCTACTAGGACTCATACGCCCCAACTGGCGTATGTGTCCTGCTTAGTTTGGACCTAATTTTGAATTCAATTTTTGGCAATATTTTATTCTCCTAGATTTGATGTTGGCTTGTAGTGTTGTAATTTCAGGAAATTTGGCATAAACAAGTATAAATACAAGGTTACTTCACATATTTTATCCAAGCAAGCTTACAAGCCATCTAGCACTTTTTGAGATCACAAGAGTTAGAAGAGCATTCAAGAGCTGATTATCAAGCATTTTGGAGCATTATTCAAGATTCAAGATTCAAGTTGTAGACATCCAACTTTGACCACTCCCACATGGTCAAATTCGTCTATTTCATATTTCATCGATATTTGATTAAATGATTTATTTAATTAATATTTCCCCTTTTCCTAAGGTTTCTAAAGTATTTAATTTAATTAATAATTAAATCCTTTAACTTTCATCCCTTCTCTAAATTAAATAAATATATCAATTTATTTAATTTAGTCATTTGACCTTTTGAATTTAAATCAATTTTAAATTTCCTCTTCTCTCTCCTTGTCACATCCTCCATAATCTTCTTCTAATATAGATTAGTTTAATTAATCCATGATTAGGATGTGTACACCTTTAATCAAGATTAATGTTAGATCCTCCATATTTAGCCACTTGTCTCTAATCCTTTATTAATCTTCTTAATCACCTGTTTGCACAACCTTAATCTAATCCCCTTGCCATCTTTGGTATGTCCTCCAAGTCAACCTTTCATAAGTGCTTTCTTTATTTGCTCATGACCACTTCCCCATGTGAATTAAAAATTCACATTTATTCATTCAATGCTCCCCTCTTCCCCACAAAGGTTCTTTTGAAATTCTAAATTCTCTCACAAGTCACATCACTCACATGGTACAAGGACCTCCTTTATGAGGACCTTGTCTTATCCCCAAGGAAATCCCAATCAATGTGAATTTAAAATTCATATTTATTCCCCCAACAACCTCTCTCATCCCCATGATGATAAGAGAGGAATTTCTAAAATTCCTCACTTGTCACCATCATCCCCACATGGGGACAAGAGCTTATTTTTTGAGGAAATCTTCCCCTAATCCCAAGGTACTTGCAAGTACCTCCACCTCACATGTCCTTTTGACACCTCATATTCCACATGGAAAGATGTGAGGGCTTGTGAGTCATTAACTCACCACAACCCTCCATCTTGTCCATGTTGCCTAAATCCTAGCCATTGAATCCTCTAGAGAATTTTCCCTTAAAATGGAAGATTTTCTCTCATAACATTGATAACATACATTCACAATTTCAATTTTCAAGCTCTAGAACTCTCAAGCACTTTCATTTTCTTTCATTGCATCCATTTTGCATTCATCGATCAAAAAACCCACATCTTTCATTGCATTCTACATCCAATTTACATCACTTTGCATAACATTTTAGTCTATTTACCATCAAGGAGCACACATTCAAGCTACATCAAAGGGAAAAACAAAAAGATCAACTTGGATAAGGTATATTTGTTGTTTCATCCTTCTTTTATTCAATTTCAACTTAGACTAATCTTGAAGTGTTGTGGTGTGTATTTCTCCTTTGCATTTCTTTGTTTTTGCATCTTTTAGGTTTAGAAAACACACTGCACACACAAGCATCATGTCAAAGTCATGAAGCATCATGTTTTTTTTTGAGCTAACATTTGTGATGTAGGTTCCTATGATTCAAGCAAACATTCAAGTCAAGATCCATTACATTCAATCAAGAGTCAAGATCTATATTCATGCTAGCCATTACCTACAAGATTGCAACCTTTATTCCAAGGGTTTGGTGAGTTGCAACATAGCATATTTGTTCATTCACCATTCCTTCATTTTTTCTATTTCATTTCAAGGTTTGATTACCAAAACGAGGTTTGACCAAGGAAAAACCCTATCCACTAACAAAAAAACATTTTTCCCTCTCTTTGATGTGTGATTTTCAGATTTAGGTTGAGGATCCAATGAAGAGCAAGTTTGAAGAAAGTTTTCAAAGTTATCATCTACATTGCAAGATCATGAAAAGTCACCTACATAGCATAATTCAGTGTTTCAAACTCAGAGATTGGAAGGGAGAGAAGCTACAAAAGATCACTAGAGGATATCAGAGTTTCAAATCAACCCTAATACTAGGACTAAATCACCACTTGTGGTGTATGAGTCCTAGTATAATAGATTTCAAGAATTTTCTGTAGATCCTGGTTTAGTAGTTCCAAATTTTGAATTCGGCTTGAAACCTTAAATTGGGACTAAATTGCCCCTACTAGTGTATGATTCCTAGCGTGCATTAAAATTTAAATTTTTAAGAATTCAAACCTTGTTTCAAGAATCTTCAGCTTTCTAGGTGCATCTCAATTTATCTCTAGTTTGTTATTTTGATTTGACTTCATTTTCTAGGTTACATTGTTAGGTTTTGCATGTTACTTTCATTACTTGTCTTTCCAAGCCTTTACTTGGTGGTGAACCACATTTTTTCTTTAATCACACCCTAGGACACCTTATTGTAGATTTATTTCCCTAATTTCATCCCTAGATTGAGATCTATAAGGTTTTCTTGAATGAAACTTGAAGGAAATAGGTGGAAAGGTCCTAAACCCCTTTTGTGTTCCATCTCCAAAAAAGTGGAACACCTATTTCCCTTGTTTTCAGTTTCATTCTTCACACAAGAATTAATAAGGAGAACCTAAAGGAAGCTACCCTAACAAGATAACAAAAAACCCAATAAACAATAATATAAATGTGATTGATGAGATGGAGATGGAGTTTGTTGTATGAAATATTTGGATTCTCAAGGAGGAGTTAGAGTTAGAGGTAGTTGTGTATCTCAACAACATACTTCCTCCCAATAGGTTTCCTTTCATGAGCATTTAGTATAGTCTAGTTGTAGGTTCTTTGTTTTCATTTGACATTATTTTAGCTTTGTTTATTTTCTTGCCTAGTTGATATCTAGGCTATAATATTACTGTTTTTATTACTAAATATATATCTTTTGGATGAATAAGAGCTTGGGCCCTTTCAAAAAAGGTGCCTTAACATATTAATAAAACATATATAGAGAGGCTAGTGATAACTATATCAATATTTGTGATATCATAAGCCAAATTCATGCAAGATTATGCCACTTATAAAATTATATTATATGTGGGACATTTGAATTGAAGTGAACACAAAATATAATGGAAATGAGCATGAATATATGTAATAGAAAGAAAGAAAAGTTGCAGAAACACTTCCAACACTAATATTTGAGGAGATAAGCATGTATAATAAATTTAGTCTTAAAAATATAATAAAAGAATAACACAAAAAATATATAACCATGACATAGTGATATATGTAGGGAAGACCTTTTTGTAAAATAAAACCCCACACTCCAAAATATGAGCCAATTATATTATTAGCAATAAGTTATTAGGTACAATACAATAACTAGGGACATTCCCTTACATGAGTATTGAACCATCATGTGAATATAGAATAATTTTGATAGCATAATGGTGCTTACAAAATACACTATGCATACTCCAACCCAAGAACCTAATAAATAGATAAAACTCAAATCAAGTGCAATTTTTAAAAAATATGAGCCAAAATAATAACCAAAAATTAGTGCTATATTTAGCTGGAGTCACAAAAAAAGTATCCCTTCTACTTTCTTGACTTGTTTGGGTCCTCCTTGTGAGTTAGACTTATTTTGCCTTGATTTAGTGTTGTAATGTGGTTGACACATTCACATTAGGTCTTGGGCCCTTGTCAATCAATTGATTTAATGGTACCTTGCTAAAGTGTTGTGAAGTGTTGTAACACACTTTCACACTTTTCTAAGGTTTTATCAAATAAATGAACCTAATAAACTTGTTTTTAAATCAAAATGTATCCTAATCTCCCCTTATTTGGAGTGTTGTAAAGTGTTGTAACACACTTTCACACTTTTCTAGGCTTATCAATGATAATTGGGCTTTCTTATGATTCAATTGGCCCTATTTTGCATCCACAAGCCTCATTTATTTCATCTTTTTGAGAATAATTCCAACACCAATCAATATCCAATCATGATTTAGGTGTTTCTAGCTTGTGTGACCCAGATTTAGTGATCTGGGACTCATTCGCCATCTTGGGAAAATGGGTCCCACCTAGATTTTTGGGTCTTGAACCTGTTTTCACACATTTCCAAGCACTTTTGGTTTTTGGTCCCATACATTCTGTCTGATGGGACTCATTCACCACCTTGGGAAAATGAGTCCCATGTAGCCCAAAATCAAATTTAATTCAAATTTTTGGTGGGATTTTATTCTCCTAGATCTGTTGGCTTGTAGTGTTGTAATTTTGAGACTTCTTGCATAATTGGGTATAAATACAAGGTTCTTTAATTCATTTTACACCTAGCAAGTTGAATGAGCATTCTTATAGCAAGTTTGAGTTCACAAGCATTCACAAGAGCATTCAAGGGAAAATTATCAAGCATTTTAGAGTAGCATTCAAGCATCAATCATCATCTCAAAGATTTCATCCATCATGTTTGTTATTGTGCTAACAATTGTGATGTAGGATTTATGATTCAAGCAAGTGTTTCATTCAAGATCAATATCATTCAAGCAAGAGTCAAAGTCTACATCCATTGCAGCCATCTCAAGCATATTTGCATCACTTTATTGCTAGGGTTTGGTGAGTTGCAACATTGTTATTTGTTCATTCATTATTCTCCCTTCATATTTCATTTCATTTCAAGGATTGATTTCCTAAATAGGGTTTGACCAAGGAAAACCCCTATCCACTAACCCAACAACATTTTCCCCTCTCCCTTGTGTGTGATTTGTAGGTTTAGGTTGCATATTTTCTAAGGAGCAAGATTGGAAGAAAGTTGCAAATCATTCAAAGTTGTCATCAAGCCTTAGAGAACCTTGGAGATCACCTACACATTGCAAATCGAAGATTCAAATATGGAAACCAGTCAGGAAGGATAGAGCAGACAGAGAAGAGCAAGATTAGCTTTTGAAGTTTTAGAAAAGTCCAACTGGAATGATTCGCCACTTCTGGCGAATGAGTCCCAATTCCATTCAAATTTTAGGATTTTGCAGATTCATATACCCTTTTTCCCAAAACCTGTTCTTGCACAATTTTCTAGAAACTGGACTGATTCACCTAGCTTGGTAAATGAGTCCTAGTTAGCAATAAAAGCACATTTTCCAGTGTTCCAGACCTCCATCCAACCTTCTATGGATTTCCAAGTGCACACATTCTATTTTGCAATTTTTTGTTTCATTTCATTTACTTTTCTAGGTCATTTAGTGTTAGTTTGCATTCAATTAGGGTTTTTCATTTCATCTAGAATTTCATTATCTTTTCCAAGTCTAAACTTGGCAGTGAACCCCTTATTAGTCTACTTTCAGCCCCTAGGACAACCCTATTGCAAGATCTCTTTCTCTTTTGCATTGAGATCTCTAGGGTTATCCTTGAGTGGAACCCTTGAAAGTGGGTGTGATATCATCAAGTAATCACTCAACCCCCATTGTTATTGGTTCCGTTAGCCAAAATTATAATGCCATATTTTATCAAGTTATCAACTAGAGGGTGAAGCCATAATAGTGGTTTACACTTTGATGGAGGAAGGAAAATTGAGAAAAAATGACCCCATGGCAAAAAAATTGGTTTTAGGGGTTCGCATGAACCTACATGTTCGACCGAACCATTAAATGGGTTCGAGCGAACCCATTAACTATTGGGCCCACATTTCCGCTTAAAAAACAAAAGAAAAATGCATATTAGTGGGGTTCGAATGAACCACAGTTCGCTAGAACCCCAGTTCTAGCGAACCCCTTTTTCCTATTTTTAATTTGTTCACAAAAAACCTAAAATTTTTTCAAGCTCAGGTTGGGGATGAAAATGGGAATATTTAGAAACCAAACTTGGAATCGGTAGCCTTGAGCAGGCTATCAATGAATATATAATTTTAGTATGTTTTGGTTTTATTATCTATCTATTTTTAAGTTTTATTAAATATAGGTTTTCATGAAAACAAAAATCTCATTGCACAAGTGGAAAAATAGAAGATTATAAAATAAAAAAATTAAAAATATGAGTGCACGAATATTAAAGTCCTTGATCCAACAAAAGAGAGAGAAGAATTTCAATACATACAGTAAAAGTTATGGTATACATGGTCTGAATTGTCATTTGATTGACTTGAAACTTGATTAAAGAAAAAATATTCAATAAAAACTATCTAACCAAGTGGAAGCACTATATCGAGTTATAAATCTAAATTTGAAAATTTGGAATTTTATCATTCATGAAAAAAGTTATGCATTACGGTGTGTCACTTTTTAAAAATGTTTTTTTGAAAAAAACCAATTTTGTGGGAGATGGAAAAAGAAGTGCAATCTGATTCCAAAAATTGAAAAAAATATTTTTAGAATCTACAGACAAAATGTGACAAGACTCTAGTTTACATCATCTTCAAATTCCTTATGGTTTAATCGCTATAGGTGCCCAAATGTGGAGATTGTGTTAAAAAAAAAATATCAGTGTCCAGTTAGGCCAAAAAGTGTAAACCACTATTGTGGGATCACCCTAGATAGATTTAGTGGATGCCTTACACCTTGTCATAATTTTTGATAGTTTCCCCATCAATGTATGTACTCTATTTTAGAATATTTAGACATTTCCAACAACAATTTCTAACATGTATCATAGGCTAACATAATGTTGGTCAAGATTCCAATGTAAAGCCTCTCTTACATGCTTTTATTTATCATAGAATCTATCATAAGTAACTCCCATTTTTCAATTTCATAAGATGCACAAGTTACAAGTCGTGATGATATTAGATGGTCTTACACTTTCTTACACACACTAGATGATAGCTGACATGTGGCCAAACATGCCATCTCAAAGTGGGACATTTGTTTTCCTAGGTGAGAACACTAATAAATTAATATAAAATATTAGGATGCAAGGTTGAGTCACATTTCTAAACAAAGAAAAAATTCACTACAAATATCCACAACTAAAATCTATAATCCATTGCCAAATAAAGTCTAATTATAAAACTAAATATATTTAAACTACTAAAATTCAACACTAATAATACATGAACTTAATCTATTGACATAGATGGTGCATTGGATACCTACTAAATTTGAAACTATATCTCTCCCCAAAAAATTCAAAGCCATTCAAAACCATGTAGTAAATGATAATATTTAAAAAATTATAGGATGTTGTATTTCTATTCAATGATTAGCATGCTCTAGGCTATTATTAATAATAAAAATAAACAAACAACAACCCACAACAAGTCAAAATTGCATAGAGCATGCTAATCATTGAAAATTTATGTGGAAAAAAATTATGCATATAGTATAATGAAGGACTAGTATGAAAATTATCTTACAAATGCCACATGAGAGAGTGTGAATGGTTCATGATTATTAAAAAATAAAATTGGTGAATCCACCCAAATTTTCCAAGGTTTATGTGTATTGTTACATTATTTTGTAATGCTTATAGCTATTCTTAGTTTCCAATGAAAAGAAAATGTTAAAATTGTATTTTAGGATAATATAAATAGCTAACATATATTTTGAATACAAAATTAGGACCTAGCTAAATTGTAAAATGTATATAACACCTTCTGAAACTAGATATGGAAGGTGAATATGTAAAGAAGATTCAAAATCTAAAGACATAAACTTACTCTTTAAAGAACATGAAATTGCCTAGATTTAATATGATTTTTTGTAAGTTATAATTAGAACAAAACTGTTGAATAAGCTTACCTCTAAAAGTCAATAAATCTAGTTTCTTTTACAACCCATAGCTTAAAAAAGATTAAGAAAAGTAGCTTCAACTTCAATAGTGATATTAACTACAACAAAAGAGTCTTGTGATATCTTTTCTCACCCCTTTGAAAAATTATAGCTATCAAAACCTATGCAATTTTAATATATAACATTTCAATATAATTACTAACATTTGTAGTTTTAGTGTATTTAAAATTTGCGTGGAAGAGAAAAGACATCAAAAGATGAAAATAACTATTTTTTAAAATTTGAATTTAAAAATTCAAAGATTATTTATGCACTACATATCTAATTAGGATCAATTACATGTCCATAAATTTGATTCAAATAAAAATAGATAAAATTAAGATAAAGACTAATCTCTCAAAATATACTAAGAAAATAGATTAGATTCAATTTACCAACCCTTATACATAAATATACCACATATATATTAATTATTATATTAAAAAACCCAAAACCCAATCAAAGTGCATTAAAATTTGTAACAAAATGTATCAGATTGATTGTAATACCACTAGAATTAAATGAGAGATAGATACGATTTTGGTTGGGGAGGAACTTCTTTGCCAGATATTCGTGACGAGACCATTCAGACTAAAACTTTCGCAAATTTTGGTCTTGCCATTAAAAAACTGAAAGAGTACAAAGTAAACAACAAAGATGCCGACGAAAAGGCGCAAATGGCTGCAATTCGAAATGCGATTCCAGAAAACAATTTGATATTTTCTGAGTTGAATGGAATGAAACGGTATGCCGTAGTTTTACAGGAAAAACCTCTTCAAACGGTTTGGATTCGGGCGGGCCGAGACGTCAGAAATCTTTTAGTCACTGACGTCCGAAAGTTTCAAATTTCAATCAAATCTTTAAGAAAATCGGTATATTAATGGCAGTTCATCTGATCAATATTTAAAGCGGAAGAAAATGGAAGGCATAATAAGCCGTGCTTGTTAAAAGTTTCCTGTACATACCAATCCCATTGCCAAATCTGCTCTTTCTGAAATTTTATCATTATGTGTGAGATATTGAGGAAACGCGGCCGCGAGGATGAGGGTTTCCTGGATTCAGTAGAGCCGGAGACCAAACATTTATACCGAAATTCAGAGCAGCTTTTCCATCTGTTGGAAGACATGGAATCTCTGGATAAAATCCAAGATGGCGAATGGCATGTGAGCGAGGAGTTGGTTAGCGGCGTTATGAGAAGTCTGGAGGAAGAAATCGGCTTCACTTCGTGCTCCATCTTTCCTGAGGGCGAAGGTTCCGCGGCGTCTCATATGACCATCCGCTCTGGAACCGACAAAGGCGGTATTGATTTGTGTTACCTGGTGGAAGCCTCCGATGATGAGCTTGGTATTCCTGCCGCTCAACTTCTTGTTAGTGTTGGAGAGGAGCAGGGTGGTTATGGGCTGTCTTTCGATTTTGAGGAAAACCAGGAAGATGAGGGCTTTGGTTATGGCTGCCATTTTGAGTATGATTCAGTGGATTACACGCATTTTTCGCTCTTTCAAGATACTCACGTTGCTTTGGACGAGAGGGACTTGAGAGATTTTGGCGTTCTTGACCAAGATTACTGGGCGGCATGGAGATTGGGAACTGATGGTGGCGTTTATTGAGTGAAAACATTCAATACACACTGCAGTGAATTGTATTTGACCTTTTTAGATCAATAGTGGTATGAGTTTTTCAGAGTTCATGAGTTTTTCACAGTCTATAAAAATAAATTGCAGTAAGTTTTTGGATTAAACTGTATATGAGTTTCAATTGATGTTTCGGATCACACTCAGTGATCCATTCTTTCCTCTTCTTGATGATGGATCATCAAGTGTGATCCAAAACGTCGATTGAAACTCATACATAGTTTAATCCAAAAGTTTACTCCAATTTATCTTTTTAGATCAGTTATTGAATGTTATGATCTCAAAGGAATTTCATTCTTTGAAGCACAACATTAATGGAGAAAGACTTGCTAATTTTTAAAGAAAGAGATGCCATTGATTTTTAAATTTTTGTTCAAACAATGTAAATAAGAATGATGGTGTTTAGATGAGAAATTATAAAATTTATATACTAATAATAAATAAATAAATTTCTAAAATTTTGGATAATAGTATTGTTGGACCTAGGAGGGAATGAAATGGGTTCATCCTTCTCATCAACCCATCATTTTTATCAAGATTGTCTTCACCAAAGCTTATGATAGCATTGAATGGCCATTTATTTTCATTGTTCTCCAAGTGCTTGGTTTTGGGCCTCACATCATTCAATCTGTGGAGATGCTCTTTGTGAATGTTTCATTTTGTGTCACAATTTTTTTCCACCAATCAACATCTTTTGGGCTTTATAGGTCTATTTGTCAAGAGTGGTCTCTTGCCTTAGTGCTTTATGCTCTTGTTGCTAAAGGATTTGGCTACCTCCTAGCTTATGCAATCTCTCTATCCTTGGTCAAGGGGATAATCTTCTTAAGTCTTCTCAACATTTGGTTAATGGTCTTTTTTCAATTTCTTTTTTCTTACTCTTATTGAGAAAGAAAATAATGTCATTCAAGCCCTTCAGTGCCTAAACATCTTCCATCAAGTTTCTAGGTCAAGTATTCAATGGCAAAAGACTCAATGCTATAGGCAATCATTTCTTCTTAGGCCAAATTAGCTTTGGCTAGAAATGGATTGATCATAGGGAAGTGTTTCAATTTTTGGGAATTCTCTTTGCTTTCCAGGCTTCACTCTCCACACTTTGGCAAGCAATGATTGATAGAATTCAAAAAAATCTCAACTATTAGATGCCAAGTTACTTTCTATCGCAAGTAATTTCTAAATTTTCTCAAGGAAATCACACATTTGTATTATTCTTCATAGAATTCAAAAAAATCTCAACTATTAGATGCCAAGTCACTTTCTATCGCAAGTAAATTCTAAATTTTCTCAAGGAAATCACACTTTTGTATTATTCTTCTTGTTGGGTTTCTTCCAAGACTTCTTGCATGCAAATTGAAAAACTACTGAAAGATTCTTTTGGGCTATCAGTGAAGGACATCATGGTTTCCATCATGTGGTATCGGATTTTTTTTGCCTACCTCATAAGTCTAGAGGTCTACACTTGCTCTCCATTTGTAGATAAGGCATTATCCTATGTGCTAAATGGATCATTATAGAACTTGAGGACAATGAAACCCAAAAAAATCTAGTTAGGCATTGGATTAATTCTAGAGTGCCTTAGTGCATCTAGCTTGAAAGTGTTTAGACTTTTCCATTATGCTCACTATGCTAGACATTGTCAAAATTTAGGTTACTTTTGCTATCAAAAGCAAATGGAAAGCCTAGCAAACTATCAAGCCTTGGCTTCATCAAGCAAGAAATGACTTTTGCAATGGCCTTTCTATCAATCAATAATCTATTTAGTCCTCTCTAGTTCTCTCTTATCAAGACCACCCTCTGGCCAAAGTACCATGGATTCATGCCTTGAAATTCTCTAAGAGAGTTATTTGTGTGTTACCATATTTTCTTAACAAAACCACCAAGAATTTTCCTTCTTGGTTTGAGTTCAACTTGAAATTCAAGTTTTATACTCAAGACCAAGAAAATTTTCAATTTGTGATATATACTATACCTCACTAGATGCTTCATGTAAGATCAATGTTAGGTCTCTTAAGATTTGGTGGAAGGATTAGAAATGGGTTCTAGATATAATATTTCAAAATTGCAAGCCTAGAAAGGGCTATTTGTGATTGTCCCACCATCTTCCTATGGTGGATAAGCTAAATATTAGGTGGCAACTTCAGTCCTCTATTGGGACCTAGCATCGTTGATTCTAATGCATTTGGTTAGTAGTCTTAGAGCCTAAATTGACTCACTTTTCTTGGTGCATTCTTTACCAAGGCCTTCCTATGGGTAGTTGTTTGGATCATATGGGAATTACTATTTTGTGTTGTCCATCTTGTGGATAAATTGAATCCTTCTTAACACCTCTTCTAATTTTATCCCAAAGCATAGGAGGCTAAGAATTAGATTCATGATTTCTTCAGGCCTTTCAAACTGGCTCTCTTTTCTTACAATATGGTTCTTCTTGAAGAGAGTGGCCTTATTTATTGCATAAGTATATACCCATATTTGGCTTGATTTCAAGGTGTAAATTCTCTTTAGTGCTTGAAAATATGAAAAAATATTTTTCTCTCTAGTTTTCATGTTGATACTCACTATTCTGTGTATACTAAAGCCATATTTTCTCTAATGTGCTAATGCAAATTCATATGTAAGCTATTAAAGTTGTTTTGGGACTCAAATCCATTTTTTTTTCTTAGTCAAGTCCCTTCCCATTTTCATGCCTTAACCATTCACCTAGATGATAACTAATTGTAGATAGGATGTGTTATGTGGTTTTTTCCTTTGGAAAATGTTCTCCTTTATGTCTTTTAGTCTAAAATTATTGTCAAAATATTAGTGTTGTAAGTTTTTCAGCCAAGTCTTGAGTTGACAAACCTTTTCGACAAGTTTTCTAGTTCACAAACTTGTCAATTAAATGAAAATTTCTTAAGTTAATTTTTTTGGTGGTTTCATAGGTTCTCAAACCCAATGATTCCTCGAACTGCTAATTTATTTTATTTATAGTGCTTTGTCCCTCTTTCCTTCCCCTTTCAACAATTTTTGTAGTTTGTAAACCTAATGGTTCATTGACTAACTTGTTTATAAAAAAAATATCTTTGTCAAAAATGATAGAACTATTTTGTTTCGACAAGTTTTCTAGTTTGCAAACTTGTTGATTTGTCAAAAATCATAAGTGTGGTTGAATCATTAGTTGTAAAAAGTTTCTAACTTGGCATGAAGAGGAAAAAATAGTTCAATCTTTTTTATGGTTCGATGTTGATTTTCCAACTCACTGATAAGGTGCCCAGTTTTAAAAATTTCTAAGGATGAAGGAAAAGAAAAGAAGGAGGAAATGGAGAAGGATAATGATTTTGGTGGTCTCCTTGGTTCGCTAATCAAATAGTTCGCCAATGAAGCAAGTGAACTAAAAAGGAAAGTTCATTGACAATGGAAGTTTTCCAAAAATAATTAAAGAGAGAAATTTGTTTCAACAAAGTTTTAAGTTTGTGAACCTCAAATTTTATCGACAAGGAAAGTTTGTTGATGAGGTAGTTCACCAAAAAGGTAAGCTCACTAACAAGGGAGGTTTCTGAAAAGGACATAAAGAGAAATAAGTTTTTTTTGGAAAAAAAAACACGAACCTCAAAGTTCATTGACAAGGGAGGTTCGGCGAAGAGGCAAGTCCATTGAAAAGGAAAGTTCACTAGCAAGGGAAGTTTTCCAAAAAGAAAGAAAGAGAAAGAAGATTGTTTTGGCTAAGTTTTAAGTTCACGAACCTACTGATTAGTCAAGAATAATATTTATCAATGATCAATTGGGTACCAGTTGACAATTTTCTATTAAGGAACATATTACTCTTGCAATTCCATTTCTATTTTAGGTATGTAGAGTTTGTTTCCAATGACCTCGATTATTTCCACTGCTCCATTTTCACCTACTTGCATGGTAAATGTTGCTTGACCAACAGCCAAAAGTAAGTGTTGAGATCATATGTTGATTTGGTGCATCCATTTTGGAGGGATTTGATCCTTCACACAGATTTTGATGTAGGTACAGTAACACGTTTAAATTTTTCCCATTTCACCTTGACTTAGAGGAAATTTTGGTAATCATTTGAGGTATTAGAGAGTATGTAGAGAGTAGAGAGTTGTAGGTGCATGTTTAGAAGGGTATCTAATGAAGTAATAGGTGCAAATCAATGATCAAAGTGTAGGGAATGCTTCAAACTGATAAATATGGGTCGTGTATTGCAAACATCATTTTTAGATTCATGTCTCCTTTTGTATATGCATTCAAACTTAGGGAATGTAACAATCCTCATGTATTTTCTTTAGCATATTTTCTTCTATGAATGTAACTTTTATTAGAGGAGCTTGATAGAGCTTTAATTTCATTAAAGTTATTATAGTCACTCTTTTACAAGATTTTATATGAGTTTCAATAGTATATTGATGGATACAACTAAGTAGATGAAGTTAAAATTAATGTATGTTGATGCTTTAAGCAATAGATTACTTATATTTTATCATCTTTCCTTTGTTATTTCCTCTCATTCACCTTGACTTTGCGGCCCTAGAAGAGGCATTGATCTTATGTATATTTCCAATCATCCATATCATAAACAAGAACCCATTAAATTATTTTCATTCTAGTTATAATTTATGAGTTCATGATTTCACTGCTTGCAGAGAGTATAAAGAACTATTTTCAATGAATCATGGAACTTACCCCATCTTGACCATAAATGTCCAAGACTCCTTATCAACTATATAGGGGTTAAACACAACTAGTTTGTTTATTCTAGTGACAACTTCCTGGGGCTAACTAGATAGATTGGGTTTGGGTAGATCATTTATTTCATTGTTTGTCTTAAGTGATTTCAATACCTGTTCAAGTATACCCCTTGGAACACCCTCTCGAGTTTAAGTTGAGCTCAAAGTTAAGAAGATAAAACCCACTCTTGTTGAGTTAGCTTAGAATCCTCCGTAGTTTTTTTGATGAAACCTTTTACCCATAAGTGAAAATCCTAGCCTTATGAGTAAAATATTTTTAGGAAGTGGAGTGGCTATTTTGAGACTTAATAGAATGGTGTCATTACTAGGGATAGTAGCTACTAAAATTGCTTAACTTAATTTGCATAATTCAAAATTTGAGAAGAATTTTGCAGTTACTATTTTGGTTTATATTAGTGAGATTAACTTCAAATAAAATATTATCTCCCTTAGGGAGTGACATCTTTCTTGAAGAAACCTAGTTTTATAGAATATTCATTTACTATGGACAAAATAAGACATAAAGAAAAAGTGCCCACACAATGAAATGTTGTAGGAAATACTAGAAATCAATGTGGTAAGTGGAAGACAAAGGATGGAAATAGTCCATTTGGACAACATGGTACTTAAGAGGTTAGCACCTTAGGCAGAGCTGATGCATTTATTGACCTAAGAGAACAACATCACTAAACTTCTAATGAATCTATAGATCAATTTCTCATAAGAATAAATTTGAATATTGATGAGTATTATGTGATGAGGAACCACACATTGGGCCGAACTAGTAGAGATGCTCATAATTTGACCTTCAACAGACTTCTTCCATGGGCTCCCAAGGTTCCCAATTTGATTAGAAATTTCAAGATATTGATCAACATATTCAATTCAATGCTAGTGAAATACAAAGGCACCTGGATAAAGAGAGTTGGGCCTACTAGATGAAGCTAGAAGAAGAAGACAAGAAATTTTGGCATAGATAGATCAACTAACTTGAGATCATGTTGTAGTTTCCCAACAACAAGTTCAACAAATACCACAATAACAAAATATAGGACCAAATGCTAGTGGAAATCCTCATAGGAAAGCTCAACAATTCACTCCATTTAGTTAGCCTTAGGGAAATGTTGCAAATGGGGAAGAAAATTTGAGGTACTTCATCAACATCATTGATGAGTATGAAATTGAAAAGGAAGATGTGATGATGAAACTGTTCATGCATTTGTTGGAGGAAAGTGTTAGGGAATGGTTCAAAAATCTTCTTGACAATAGTATCTCTTCTTGGGAAGAGGTTATTTCCATTTTCAAAATGCAATATGGAGACATAATTAGTCCTAAGTTTTCCATCCATGAGATCACCACCATCAAGAAGAGTATCAATGAGATAGTCATAGAATTCAACATCAAGTTTGTCCTCATGATGAGAAAGGTACGCAACATCTCAAACCTAATGAATTCATGTGTTTGGTTCTTTACTATGGTGCTTTTGACTCTTAAATAGGATATTTTTTTAAAGATAAAGATCCTTAGACACTCAAGGACGCTTATGTCACAACCATAAATATTGAGAGTAATATAAAGACATCTACCAAATAATTAAAAAGGGTTTATGCTAAATTGTCACAACCAGATAGGGTTGTTGCAAATAAACCCCTTCCAATTGAGGAAGAATTAGATAAAATGATAGGTACTCTGAAGGAATTGTTTTATAAAGTGGCACAAAATGAGAAAGGGTTGTCACCTTAGGGTGCATATGCATATTTCAATGAAGGCTAGAGGTTGCACAACAATACATATAATACTAATTGGTCTAAGAGACCATGACAATAATATAATGGGTGACCTTCTCAAAAGAGTGTAAGTTTCAAGAAGCACACAAGGATGTGCTTGATCCATTAACTAAGGAATCTATCACTTATCAGGATGACAATATGTGATGTGATTCCTATTTCTTTTTGCATGACCCTTTAATTTATGTTCTTACTCTTTCTATGGAGAGAAATGAAGAATTCCTAAATGGTGAAGGTGATTTAAAATATTATGAGGATGAATTCGACCAATTTGACCATACTAGAAATATTTATAGCTAGCAAGTATTTGATTATAGCGAACATATTTACAGTTTCCTAAATAATATAGATGATTTAGTCAACTCATCAATTGACAACCAATGATTGAGATTGGAAATGGAAAGGGAGCCTTATTTGGGAATGAGATAGTGCAACTCAAAATAAACACTATTCCTAAGGGATTGGTTGCATCAGATAAAATTTTTGATAATGGAGATTATTATAAGAACAAGATCAAATCAACTAATGAAGATGATCTTGAAGGAATAAATTTGGGTAAAAGTGAAGATTACTAAGATGGTTTATATTGGTAAGAGGTTTAACCTCCATGAAAATAAAATAGTAATATGTTCATTACATAAATTTATGAAGTGCTTTGAATGGTCCTATGATGAGTTAAAGGCATATAGAGGATTTTTTTTAGCATGCAATCCCTCTCCAACCTAATGCCAAACCATTTAGGCAAAAGAAAAGGCTAATCAATCCTATAATGGCTCCCCATTTGCAAAAGGAGTTGATGAAGATGAAAGAAGATGGAATCATTCAAGTTGTCAGACACTCAGAATGGGTGTCAAATCTAGTTCCAATAAGAAAGAAGAATGGGGAAATAAGGTTCTATGTTGATTTCAATAATCTCAACCTTAAATCCCTCAAAGGAAATTACACTCTTCCTAGCATGGATCACTTGTTGCAGTAAGTAATTGGATTAGAATTGATGTTTATGATGGATGGGTTTTCAGGTTACAACCAAGTGGTTGTAAAATAACTATAGCAACACAAGACAATATTGACTACTCCATGGGGCACTTATGTGTATCTGAGGATGTCATTTGGTTTGAAGAATGTAGGATCAACATTTCAAAGAGAAATGAATGTGTATTTTATAGTACTATTGATTGGATAATGGTGGTATACCAAGATGGCCTGACTACATTTTTAAAGGAGAGAGGTGAGCATTGCAAACACCTCAAATTGATTTTCCAAAAAAAATTAGAGTTTGGGATTATTTAAATCCCAAAACACATAAGTTTGGTGCTGAGGAGGGTAAACTTCTGGGACACATTATGTCAAAGGATGGGGTAAGGATAGACCCCAAAAGAGTTAAGGAAATTATCCTTATCCCTCAACCCAACTCTATGAAAGGGATTTAGTTCTTCTTTGGGAAAATAATATTATTTAGGAGGTTTATCCCTAACTTTGCTGAGAAGACCAAAGGCATATCAAAGATGCTCAAGAAGGGACAATCAATAGAATGGAGTACAAAACTTGTTAGATATTTTAGATACATCAAAGGAGTGATTTATAAGGCCTCTATATTGATAATCCCATATTACTCTAAACCTTTATGGAGTTGTTCTATTTTTCTTCATTTTATATAGTTATTGTTGTGTTGTTACAAAAGAACACAGATGGATATGAACAATCTGTACAATTCTTTAGTGAATCATTACAAGCATCTAACCTAAAGTATTCAACAATGGAAAATCATGTGTATGTTATAATTAGGGCTGTAAATAATTTTAGATTATAACTAGTGGGTGCAAAATTTATTGCATATGTGTCACAACCAGTTGTGAAAGATATTTTCATGCAACAAGAAGCATCTAGTATGAGGTTTAGGTGGGTAAATGAAATTCAAGAATATGATATGGAAATCTAGACCACTAAGCTTGTGAGGAGTCAAGGTTTTTCCAAGTTGATAGCTAATTCTAACTTGGAAGAAAAAGTAAATGAGGGTGATCCCACAATAGTGGTTCTGGTTTTGACCAAAGCTGGACAAAATTATTTTTAAAGTAAATCTTCACATTCGGGGCATCTATAGTGGCTAAACCATGAAGAATTTAAAGATGATTAAAACTAGAGTCTTGTCACATTTTTTTTGTAGATTCTAAAAAAAAAAATTCAAAAATTTTAGAGTCAGATTGCTTCTTTTCCATCTCCCAGCTGGTTTTTCAAAACAATATTTTAAAAGTGATGCCACTGCTGTATAAAGCATAACTTTTTTTCCATGAAGGAGAAAATTCTAATTCTTTCGAATTTAGATTTGTAACTCTGATATCTAGTGCTTCCAATTGGTTAGATAGTTTTTATTGATTTTTTTTTCTTAATCAAGTTTCAAAGTCAAACCAATTACAATTTAGACATAGCAGACTGTATAACGCATAACTTTTTTGTATGTATCGAAATTCAATTTTTTTTTTTGTTGGATCAAGGACTTCAATATCTAGTGCACTCATATTTTTTCAAAAAAAAAATTGATAAGTTGTTATTTTTTCCACATGTGCAGAACATAGACCTTCATTTTGATGAAAAACCTATGTTTAATAAAACTAAAAACAAATACATAATAAAACAAAACATATTAAAATTATATTCATTGGATAGCTCGTTCTGAGGACTACCTGATTCAAATTGGGTTTGTGAAGATTCCTCCATTTTCATCCTCAACCCGAGCTCCAAAGTGCCAAAATTTAGGTTTTTTTTGTGTCGGGGATGAGGGAATAAAGGGGATTCGAAAAACCTCTATGGAGGTTCGCTCAAACAACAAGGTTCAGAACCCAGTTCATTCAAACCCCCTTTCTATAAGGGTTTTGATGGCTTTTTTTGGCAGGAAAGTATTAGGAGGGTTCGCCCGAACCTAGGTTCTAGCGAACCCCTAATGGGTTCGGTCGAACCAATAGGTTTGTACAAACCCCTAAAATCAATTTTTTTGCCATGCATTCATTTTCTGTGAGTTTTCCTTCCTCACTTCAATTGTAAACCACTATTGTGGCTTCACCTTGAGATGAGTGATGGTGTTACTACTAAGTGTGCTTTAGGTGATAATCTATGGTATAGAGATATTGAATTTTATGTAATAAGAATTAATTTCCAACTTCTATGAATGAAACACATAGAAGAACTCCTAAATTATAGGCATAGAGATATGTGTTGATCCAAGGTGAGCTAATATGGAGGAATTGTGAAGGATTTATGCTCAAATGCTTGAACAATAAGAAAGCTAATGAAATGATGAGAGAGTGTCACCATGGTGTATGTGGTGGACACTTTAAGGCCAATACCACCACACGTAGAATATTGAGAGTTGGATTTTGGTGGCCATGTTTGTTCAAGGATGTTACACAAATGATCAAAAAATGTGATGCTTGAAAAATATTTTTGAGCTTGAGTTAAAGTTTTCTACTACTCTTCCTTTGTTACCTTCATCTATTGAGGCACCCTTTTAGTAGTGGGGCATTAACTTCATTGGGGAAATACAAGAAAAATATAGCAATGAATTTAAGTAGTAGCCACTAACTATTTCACTAAGTGGGCTGAGGTTGTTCTAACTTGTAATGCCACATCCAAGGTGGTAATAAACTTTCTAATCATCATAACCAATTTTAGGGTTCCAAACCTAATTATTTCTGATAGTTCTATGTGTTTTAGGTCAAATGATATGCAATATATGTCTACTAAGTTTGGTTTTGACATGATACATTCTTCCCCTTATCATTCACATAGTAATGAACAAGATGACTCTAGTAACATGATTTTGATGAATATCATCAAAAGAGCTTTAGATCAT
>VDFB02141723.1:0-29801 GCA_007258455.2 Sequoia sempervirens
ATTATACCTTGATGCTTGTATTCACTTTCAACATTTTAAAAGCTCAGTGATGATACAAAGCAAAATCAAAATATTGTTGAAATGACACTTAGAATTGCATGGTTAAAATAGATTGCATCCATATTAGCCTTGCATATGCATTTTAAATTGTTTATAGATTGTTTCTAAAGCTACCAAATTTCAATCTCAAAAGCTACACGTATTCCCTCTCTACATCATATCACCATCTCTTCAATATTTCTTAGGATATCATCTCTTTCTGAATCATTTTCTTTCATTTCAGTCATCTCAAATCCCATCCAATCTTAATCTATTATGTTTAGCACAAATCATTTAATTGCATCCTTGGTTTTGTTCCCAACCTTGTTACAGGCCTTTATCCAATCATTATCATCATCATCGGGATGTATCCTTCCCTATCCTTTTGTGTTGTTTCGGGATGTATCCTTCCCTCATCAACAACACTCTTATCATCATCATCATCATCAATCAATCTTGGCTTGCAACTTGACTGGGGAAACATCATGTTTATCCTTGAATTCATTTGTTCTTACTTTTCATCTTCTCCTTCCATTATCTCTTCCTCATCCCATCTCCTAGCCTATTCATCATTTTGCATCATCAAGTCTCAGTACATTAATCACTCCTATGCTGGGGCATATCATATCAATCAAAGAAGTCAAACCACATTACCTAATCAAATTTGAATCAGCTCTAATGAGACTTTGATCAAATCTTGTGAGCATCTATCATTGATCCTCACCTATCATGAGGTCAATTATCAATCAATCATTGATCCTCGCCTATCATGAGGTCAATCAATCATCAATCTATCATTGATCCTCACTATCATGAGGTCAATTATCAATCAATCATTGATCCATCTCCTATCATGAGGTCAATCATCAACCAATCATTGAATCTCACCTATCATGAGATCAATAATCTTCTAAGCTATCAGGATCATCAATCATCATCATAATCAACTGGAGGAATCAATATTTCTTTGTCGGGAGATAATTTGTTTCATCATTGTTTCTTCATCAAATCATTATCAAATCATCAAATCATCATAAAAATTTAGAAAAATCATAAAAGATTCAAAATTCATCAATTTATCTCCTGAGGGGGCATATATCGCTATCATTTCAAAATTCAACATCTGGGGCAAATCAGGGGCATATTTTAAACTTTTCATCAATACTGGTAGCTGAGGAAAAATCATTCTTTGAAATAATGCGTAAACACATCACTTCAAAGAGGGGCAAAATGTATACACCTAAAAATGGTCTAATTAATTAAATACTTTTATTTGATTAATTAATCTGTTATTCCTCTACTATTAAATAAATAAAAAATATTTGTTTATATATTTCATATTTATTTCTTCTAAATTCTTTTTTTATTCTAATTTTAATTAAATAAGCAAAATTAATACCTTTGTTTTATTTAATTATTATTATAATCAAATTCTCCTATTTATAAAGATCATATTAATCTACTTTAATTAATTAAATAAAGTTCACATACTTTGTTTAAATTAATTAATCACTCTTCTTTCACATTTAATTTAATAAATGAAACTCCTATAGTTTGTTTATTTAAATTAATATTTTATTTTCTTCCAATTTTGGGAATAAATCAACTAAAATATTCCTAAAATCTTCTAAAATCCTCCACCTCATCAAATCTTAACAATAAAATTGAACTATTCAGTTTTATTAAATATTTCAACAACCAACTCCCGTGCATTCATGGGAATGGTTGTGAAAGGCTGTCACAGGAAAGCCTTTTTCTTCTCTCCTTCTCCTATCCTCTGGCTTGATGTTTTTGTGGGGAGGAACAATCTCCATGGAAATCTCAAGAATCTCCATCTCTCACCACACAATTCCTCAAAGAAAATCCAGCCTTTTATCCTGTGCCCCTTCACAAATGTGTGCTATGAAATCTATAAATACAGGTTTCTGGCTACAGGAAAGGGATCCTAATTTGTGCAATCTTACTCTGCAGGTTTTCCAGGCATTCAAGCAATCAAGCATTCAAGAAATCACAATTGGGATCATTTATCAAGCAAATAGAAGCATTCAACATTCATAGTTTTACAGTCATGGCTGCAATTACAGTAGAATCATCTTAGTTGCATATAGAAATAGAATTAGCTCAATTCTCATGCTTTAAGTGTCATTTCAACAATCTATTAGCTTACTTAAATCTGAGAGCAAAGTAGATTAGAGAAATCTTTAAAGTTAGAGAGCAATAGGACAGATTTCTGAAGGTTCCTGCATTTAAATTAAGTTTAAATCTCTTGAATCTTGATGCAATGTCTTATTTAGAAGTGTAGATGCATTTTAGATTGTTTTCCTCATTTTTACACTTTCACAAAGAATTCAATGATGCATTCAAGGAAAAGAATATCTCAATCTGGTATCACTTTCTAAGAGATAAGGTTGCAAAAAATGAGGTGAAGTTGGAGTATGTGCCTACAAAGGATCAAGTTGCAGATATTTTAGAAAAGGATATTTCTAACGATACATTTAAGTATCTGTGATAGAAGTTATGGGTTATTGACCCTCCATTCAACTAAATGCATAAGAGCATTAGTTTGGTGCAACAATTCAATATTTATTCTTTTTTTTGGACTAATGAAGGCTACCTCTGGGGAGTAGGTAGTAGGATATGTTTGGTTGGTGAAGTCAGATGGAGCATACTTTGTTCCACTAAGGGGAGAGTGTAGAAAAGTAAGTGTAGTTGCTTGTTGGTGTTGTAAGTGGTGTATGTAGATCATGTCAAAATGAAAGATTCTAAGTAGGTGATGTGGGAAAGGTAAAGATATTGCTTTTTGAATATTTTCAAGGGGAAGAGAAAAAGAGTTCAATATAAGAAAGAGAGTTTGATGAGATTATGGCCCTTTTCCATTGATGTCAAAAGGGGAGAGAGTTGGTTGAAAAACCATAGTGTAGAAGAGAATATCATCTGAAGACCACAGTGGGAGAGTGTTCAAGAGCAAGAGAATAAGAATATGAAGAGTGAGAAATTCCCCAATAAGGAGTACTGCTTGTTACAAAGTTACTACTAGTATGCTTTTGTTGTTGATGGTTTTTAAAAACTAGTGTTTCCATCAATGACAAAGGGGGAGATTATTGAAAGTATGCTACTAGTGTTGTCATTGATGTCAACGGTTGTTGGTGTTTGTCATTAATTTCTAATTGGTGGGGAAAAATATTAGTTCTTATCAAGACCTAGATAAACCACTAGAAATTTCCACCAAAGAAATCACTATAATTTATGCAATTATGAGTGTCAAAAGATGCAAATAAAAATAAAAAATGATACCTAATTGTTATAGAAACTATGAGGGAAGTTTTTAGAGCTCAAAGAGGTGTGTATCTTGCTACAAGAAGCTTGTTTTTAGGGCCAAAGGACTCATTCGCCTTGAGTGGTGAATGGGTCCCTATTAGGGTTTCTAAAACTGAGATCTACTTTATTTTCCTTGATGTATGCACTCTCAGATTCCCCGTTGTTAGCTCACGAAAACTTATACTTAATTATGTAGCTTCAATTGTTCATTCTTGCACTTTAAATGACAACTTTTGTAGCTTGACAACTTTGACAATTTTGCTCTAAACTTTCTCTCCACTTGATCTTCAACCTATAAATTTGCAAGCACACATTCAAGGAGAGAAAAACTTGTTGATTGTTAGTGAATAGGGGTTTGCCTAATTCAAACCCCTTGTAAGTAATTAAACCAATTGAAGAAATAAGGAAATTGAAGCATGAAACATGAAATGATGCAATGTAGATACCTTGGATGTTGTCTTGTAATGCAAATATGCAATCTAACATGTAGTGGAAATGAAGAATGTAGATCTTGATCCTTGAATATGATGTGAACAATGCTTGCAAGTAGATCTTCAATGCTACACTCACTTTCTTAGCTCAACAACATGCATGAATGCATTAAACCCTTGACATGATGATATGATCTTGAATTGTTGCAATAAACTCTTGATAATCTGCCTTGAAATGCCTTTGAAAGTGCTCTTGTAATGCTCTAATGCTTGTAAACTTGAATTCTTGGAGACTTGGAATGAATTGCTAGGAGAAACAATGTGAATTAACCCATTATTTATACTAAATTAGGAGATTAACCCTAAAATTCAAATAATTAAGGTTGACACCAGATCTGGAAATAAGCATTATTAAATTCTCACCACAATGAAATTCAAAAAAGGGGTCCTCATTAAGGGAGGACCCATTCACCACCTAGGGAAAATGGGTTCTATCTCAAATTTCTAGGACCTAACCTCAAGGGATGGAAAGATCACTAAAAAACCATTTAGAATCAACTGATAAAGGGGGGTCCTATAGAGGGAGGACCCATTAACCACCTAGGGTGAATGGGTCCTAGCATCACTTTCCACGACCCTGATTTTTCCCAATTAAATGTTGTAGACATGCGTAAAATATACCAATTGATCCTATACACTTGATCTTGATTACTAACACTAGTTCGTCCTAAATCATCTTCTTTACTAACCATTTAATCGAATAATCTTTATTTGATTAAATTCATCATATCTTGTCTTTTAATTAAATAAATCAATTTTATCTAATTAAATCATCATCTCCTGTTAATTAAATAAACCATTTTGTTTAATTAATCTTATAG
The DNA here is from genome assembly GCA_007258455.2 of Sequoia sempervirens. NCBI lineage: Eukaryota > Viridiplantae > Streptophyta > Pinopsida > Cupressales > Cupressaceae > Sequoia > Sequoia sempervirens. The sequence goes on from VDFB02141723.1 coordinate 4,670, forward strand.
TCCCTCTTTTAATTAAATAATTCATTTTATTTAATTAATCTCCAAAGTCATCTCATCTAAATTAAATAAATTTATCTTTATTTGATTTAAAACTAACACCATTCTCTTTAATTAAATAAATCACACTTTATTTAATTAAGGCTAAAATCATTATTCCTCTCATTTTGATTTAAATTAATCCAAAGATCTAAATCAAATTGTCACATCAGCTAATCTCCTTTTAAATTAATCAAATGTTGATTAATCCTAATCCTAATCACTCAAATCCTCTATCTTTTGCAATTTTCTCAAGAAAATTAATTTAATTGATTTATAAATCTTCAATTTTCATTCAAAAAGGCATCAAAGGATGGAATATTCTTCAAATTCAAAAATTCCCTCCAAAAGGACGTGTCCCTTCCAACAAGGCATTAAAAGCCTCTTACATGTCCTTTGCATTGAGTCAAGTGGCATTAACTCCATTTTCTTCTCCCTCCAATATGTTACTTTCAAATTTCAAATTTGAATGTAATGGAATTTATCATGCACATTGACCAAAATGTGCTCCATCCCTCTCTAATAGCATGTTGACAAGTGGCATTTTGTTATCGATTGATCTTTAATCTCACATTCATCCTATTCTTCAATCCTCCATCATTCTTTCTTATAAATAGAGGCCTCCTCTATTGTATAAATCCTCCACAATCTTCTACACAATCCATGTAAGATCATGATGCACAAGTTCATCCATTGTTCATCAAGTTTTCATCATTTCATAGCTAGGTTAGTGCAAATCTCATCAAGGATCTTCATCAATCATCATCAAGCTTGCAAAGGATTGGGAAAAGGGCCATTTTCCACATCAAAATGGCACCAATTCCCCCATGGGATTGAGAGTTTGTTTATTTTGAGCAAGATTAGATATTTTTTATTCATGTTCTTCATTTATTTCTTGTTCTTGATATCTCAAATGAATTTCATGGGGAATGTTGTTTCTAACTTGCATATGGAACTAATTGTGTGTTTGTGTCTTTGCGTTTGTGCAGGTCTAGGATCACCATTCACATTTTGGCACTAGAAGGAGGGCGAATCTTTCAAAATTAATACATTTTTTGGTTAAATTCTACTAATTTTTATTTTTTTTTGTCTTTCCAGGTCAAACAATGTCAATGGGTCAAATTGTGATGCATTTGTGGTCTCTATTTTTCCAAACAACGCCGCTAGTTTCACCAGTGCACTACTCAAATCCTCAAACAACGTCGCTATTATTCTAACGTCATTGTTTGCACTCAAACAACACCATTGCCTCTGTGATTCAAATGGTGCTGCCTTTGTTTTCTTGCTTTTTCACTCAATCTTAAAATGGTTGTATCTTGGTCATATTTTTGTCTTTTTCAGAGCTTTTTTTTTTAAATGGGGTAGAATTTCATAACCTATCCAATGATGTAGGTGTTTCTCAACTTTTATAGAGTTAAATTTTTTAAATTTTCACGTATTGTCAAATCACAATTAAACTTGGTCTAAGTTTTGGGGTTTTTATGCTTAATCATTTATCTAACCCTCATATTTTTTTGTTTCTTGATTTCATCTAACATTTGGAGCTTGTATTATAGGTTTTAAAGGATCATGAAGCATGGAAGTGGAAGAAAAAACATTATCACATGATTGTAACAAGTGTTTTTAAACACTTTGGGAGCAATTATAATCCCATTCTCAAGGATTTTGTTACTTTCAGTTTTAGGACTCAAAATAATTTTCATTTGGGTTAAAAAAAGAATAAAACAAAGGGGTTACAAAGAACTTTAGGAACTTACTAGAGTTTATTTTTGGGGCTAAAATTGAACAAGCAACTTTCACATTTCAATCTTGGTGCTTAAAAAGAATCGATTCTTGCTTTGGAGGTTAAAATGAACATGTGTATCTTGTGTTTTGTAATTTCTTATACAAAGTAATATCATTTAAAAGGCATATGCATTTCTCTCACACTTCGTGGTGATCTTGAGAATCAAAATTCTTTTGGTGATATTAAGTTGTATAAAATATTTCCTCCACACTTCAATTTGGGTTTCTTAAAATTGAACAAAGCTTGCTAGTGTGAGTTAGGTGTATCGCGTGTGTTCTCTCTTTGTTCATGCAAACAAAGATTGATCGAACTATGGATGTGCTTGCTCACTTTTATTTACCCTTAAAGGGCCTATCTGGTGGGAAAAAGTAATCACCCCAAGGAATGACCCAACTGGGAACACGCTAAAGCCAAGCAACTTCCACTCGATATATAAGTGTGGGTACTTGAGGAAAGTTCAAGTATCATGAGGATTGTTTCGACAAGAAGGGAAGCAATGGTCTCTTTCCATATTGTTGATCCCCCACGAATGAAATGTCTATACTAGAACTTTTTGTTTAGAAGCCCAAATCCTTATCTATTTGTTGGTGCAAGAATGGTCATTCTGAAACCATCCCATATTCTTATGGTTCTTTAGTATAGATGAGAAGTATTCCATGGGAGATTCATGGGTACTGAAGCTTGGCTGACCCAAGAAGTGAGTGCACTATAAGGGGTAGCCTATGTGGTCAAGCTTCTAATAATCCACTAATAATAGCATAGTTGGATTTATCCAATTGAGAACTCAACAAATATTGTCTCATTCTATCCTAGGGCTTGTACAATTCTTGAGTCAGTTACACACTTTGCTTGGATCCTAAACATTGAAAAAGAAACATTCAACATGATCATCAAATTTCAAACCCTTTAGGAAGAGAAAATACCTTTGAAAAAATCCAAGTGCTATTGCTTTCCCTAGGGATTCCATCCTTAGAGGCTTCTAAGTAGTTGAATTTACATCTCAATTTTCTCTTACTAAAGTGAACATTAGGGAACTATTGCCTTGATTCTCTTGATTTCCACATAATGGACCTTGTGGGATGAAAAGAAATTGAGACATAGACATTCAGTTTGAAACTTAAGCAAGACATTGGATGTGGTAAAAGCAATTCATTAATCAAGATGAAATCAATTGAAGCCCACACATGTGCTTGTTTATCTTTTGTCTTATAGTCTTTTGAGCAAACATTGATCTTTTTGTTTGAAGTACTCTTAGGAGAAAGCATGTTCTTAACAACTTTGGTCTTGTAAACAATTCCCTCTTAGGTTCATTTAGGATCAAAACAACCAATCATTTCATCCATCTCAAACATCAATCAAATCCCATCTCACAAACAACTTTTGAACCATTGGAAAAATCATTCATACTAGACTTTTTGGTAAAATTCTTCAAATCAACATCAAAATCACCTTGTTTGACTAAGTGTGTGTAGATGCATCCTTCTTCATACTCTTAGTTAAATTATCACCTTGTGGACAAGTTTATTCCAAGATAACATCCAACATCATGGGTTTTATAAGTCCATTATCCAAATCAAATCCAAAATCAAAAAAATCCAAAAGTCCTAAAGTCTAGTATCCCTCCAAGGTTCCTAAAATTTCAACACCCACATCATTCACACCTTTCATCCTTCATCTCATCATTGGTCCTAAATTTATTAGAGGTCAACAAGTTCAAAACACAAGAAGAACATGGAATATAAACTTGATTCATACATCATGATTAATCTAAGTTAACCAAACCATCAAAGCCTTACAATGCCCATTGGCTATCAAAACTCACATTTATACAATCCATACATGGGATCATTATCTCCTACAAACCTCAATGATACAACAAATGTGAGTATGCCCAATCTAAATTTTGGAACACCTTTCCCTATGGTAGATTTAAATCAAAGTCCTAACCTATAAATCTATCAACCAAAAAATCAATGCATGAGTCTTCAAACAAACAACATTATCCCACCAAATCCATACATGCCAAATGTGAATATACCAAGTACAAACATGAAAATTTCAAATCCATACTTGGTAAACTTTGGGATAGATATGATTTTGAATCATACAAATGTTGTTCAAATTCCAAACAAAATATTAACGACTCCACATGTATTGATTCCAAGTCATGTAATATCATGCAAAATCAAAGTTAGCTAAATCAAGGCAATATGATTCCCAACCACAACAATGTTCAATTTCAACCTATAATGCCAAATCTAAACATCATCCCAAATCAGAACATTGCCCAAAATCAATTTGTCCATGATCCCATACAAACACCACAAGTACACATTCCAAATCTACTTGAACAAAAAAATCAACTATATCAAGGGAGTCAAAATCAAATTTGCAAGATAAAATTGCTACACTTACCAAAATAGTTGATTCATTGTGCCAAGAGAGATCTCCACCCCAAAATCAATACACTCTTCCATTGGTTAAACCATGTCATTAAAGTGTTGAGTTGTGTCCACAACCACATTAAGAACAATATATCCATGTCAAAAAGACAGATATCAAGATCAACATCGACAACAAACCCAATCACCACATCTTAAAGACCAATCACATCTCCAAAATAAATCACCAATAGGTCAAATCTCACAAACTAACAAATGAAAATACACACCACTTGGGGAACCAATTGAATTTTTCATGCAACAGTTGGTACAAGAAAATCTCATCAAAATCCTAGTGTACAAAAATGATCAAGAGCCCCAAGTTAAACCACCATGGTATAATGAGAAGCACCTTTGTGATTTTCAAAAAATAATGTATTACAACATCAAATTGTATTTGAATCAAAAATATCATCCAAAACCTTATTGATAAAAAAAAAAACTATTGAGGACAATGATGAAGATTCAACCACTAGTGATAGCATTGACAATCTCCCCACTACAATTGTTGAAAATAATGATCAAGATCTATCCATCAATGAGCACCTTGAAGATGTTTCTACCTCATCCGAAGATCAACTCAACATACATCAAGAGTCACTTTTTTATCATGATAAAACCCCCCCAACAATATCTGACAATGATCTATTTCAAGGAGTGTTAGCATTATTTGATCCTATAATCAATGATCCTTCCACCAAGGATCATTTTGATAATACCTCTACATCATCTAATGAGTTCGAGGATATATCTCAAGAATTCATTCCAAAGCATGATCAATATAAGTTCACCAAAGTCTAGCAATGGTCCTTTCCAAGACATATTAGCATCCTTGGACCCATATTGGCAATATTGAAGAAATCCTCAACTCAACATTTGATCCAAGCTCACTCAAAGATCAAGAGGATATCAGATACTTCTCATTCATAATGAAGATATCCAAGAAACCTTTATAAAAAATTCATCCTTTGAAACTAACCCATGTCAAGAACTTGATCCAAAGCATGTCAAAAGCAATTCCAAAATCATTCAAGATCAAGAATTCGTATCTCCAAGATACTACAATGATCCAATGGACACTCTCCTATCTATACAAGATTTCGCTAATGATGATCATATCCATATAGCACATATTCCTGCATTTACCCACGAGATGCTTACTCCTAATGGACATGAAGATGATCTTCATTCAAAACAAGAGTCTCACACTCTTGATATCATTACCAAGGGACAAGAGTCTCCTACTCTTAACATTTGTACACATGATCAAGATATAGAAAAATCTAGAGAAATATCAGAAATGGGTCATGAAGAAGGCTTCTACAAAAGTTGTGAATTAAAAACATCCTGTGAAGGCATATCAAAAATGAATCATGAGGGAGACTTTTATGTAGACAGTGAATCATCAACACCTCTTGAAGAAGTATTAAAATCTGATACTTCACAAGATCAAGCCAAAGATATGAATCAGGAAGTTATCCCACTTATGGAGGATCCTATCACTTATAAACTTGGATCACTTACCCTTTTTAGGGCAAGCTATTTTATCAATGAAGAAGTTATCACCTTTGAAGATCCACAACAGAGTAGAGAAGGATTAGCACCTTGTTTCCAAGGTAAATCATATCCTATTGCAAACAAAATGTTTCAATAGATGAACTATCAAGGCAGAGGATTAGGCCTACATGAACAAGGTATCCTAGAACCAGTGTAGATTATTGGCAATCCTAAACATCAAGGTCTTGGTTATTTGACAATTAAGGGATCTAAAAATATCAGTGATACCTCTATAATATTGGGGGCAATTTTATCTAGTGCAAACATCAACATTGGGAGCATAAGGAATCCTTATGATGAAACTGATGCCAATACTACAACCAGTCACATCATGAATATCCATCCACCCATCACCGCATCCATGAATTGGTACCAACATCAAAAGAAAGATATAAATCAAAGCATGAAGAACATTCTCAAAGAAAAAGAAGTTGGGAAGCATAATGGACAAATCAAATATAGATGGATACCAAAATATACAAAAAAATATTATCCCTATCAAACTCCATCAATCAAAGAAACTATGGGGAAAAATAAAAAAAGGGAAAAGTAGCCATCAAAGATGTCCACAAAAGTAAAAGTAGGATTTTCAAGCAACATACAAAGTATATCAAGTAGTTCATCCTAGTTACATGCACACTTTCGTATCCACCCATCATTTCTCATCTTCCCAAGTTTGGAGAGTCAAAGGTTCCAAACTATCAACCAATTCATCTTTTATTCCTAAACACACTCCATCCACACCTCCACACATGATATCCAATTCTCACATTGACCATGTATTGGCATCCACCCTTCATCATAAGGATTCAAAAGGCATTCTATTGCGATGTGCGCACAAAGACAAAGTTAACTCCGGTATCAACAAAGAAGACCAGGAATATCAAAAGTTGCATTCAAGTGCACATATCTTGGAAAAGAAACTTCTTCCTGGGTAGGATATCAATGGTACATTATGACAGAATCATCTACATCAACACCACAAGGTGGTTCAACATGAGTTAAAAATCTTTCACAAAAAAACAAAAAATCAAAAAATCAAAAAAATGATTGAAAGCAATAAAGAAAAAAATCGTCCTCGAGTGAAAACCACTATGGTGGTGCTTTGGATAGGTACCATGATGAAAAACTGGAAAACATGCATCATGTGTAGAATCAAGCATTTGCGTGTGCTAATCCAGCTAAAAGAATCTCATCTCATCCATAATAAATCCATTCATCCATGAACCATTTATCCAACCCATCTACATCCATCTTCCACATTATCTTGATCCTGATGAAGTTTGGTGCACACTTTATGCTTGCTTATGGTAAACATCTTGATATGGGTCATTTTCATTGATCCTATCCTATCCAACATTATGATGCAGGAGCATCCAGGGTGTAAGAGAAATCTTGCATCACCCAAAAAAATGTTGTTTCTTTCAATAAGGGCTAAATTTGGTAGGGTTACTATTTTAGTAAGTTTGGATTTATGTATAGTTGGACACAAAATCTTAAATTGAGGCCAATGGTGAAGAAATCACTTCAATACCATTTGTCATTTGAGAGATTAAAATTTTAATTTTAAAAAATCCTAGTAAAATATTCGGGGTCAATTTTGAGGCACTTAGAGGCTCCAAATGGGCCTGAAAATTAGTGGAAAACAAAAGTGGATAGCCTTTAGGCCCTATTTTTTGGCACAAGATTTCTTGAGACCTTTTTAAAAAGGTCTTATAATAGAAAATCTGACAGTCAGATCAAAATTTATGACCCCGTGAAGTTGTAATACCAAAATTAATAAAATTTCAAAATATCTTCCTAAGGAAGTTAGACTTTCCAGAAGATTCTAGGGCAGTTACACTTTCCAGAAGATTCTAGGGCAGTTACACCTTCCAAATAAAGGATGTAAAGTGGGACTACAGAGGGGAGGCAGAGCAAAGTAGATGGTGGCTCTGATTTGTATATTTACAGATTTATGTAATCATAAAGCCCATGTGATGGTAAATATAATGTTGTAATTTCATTTTCATTTCAATGGTAATGGAAAATATTTTCTTTCCTTCTTGCATTTTTTTGTGCCATTATCTATTGTTTTTGTGGGTTTTATATTGTAAGGGGAGCACCCTTCATCACATTATCTAAGCCATGAGGCACTATCCAAATGAGCATCCTTTGTTCGAACAGTGTATCTTATCGCAAGATAATCCTTGGAATCCTTTGCATGCTTACCATATCCAACCATCCATATACCCATCCAAGCATCCAACCATGACATTTCAAACATTACTAGACACTAGGGGCATATATTTGCATCTTGCTTCGAGAATAAATCTAGATCTATATCCTCCAACTTATATGGTGATCTGAACATTGGTAAACATGAAATCAAATTGGTCAAAGCATTTGTGAGCCAAAATCCAAATCACTAACCCATGGTACATTTTGACGAGAAGATGTTCTTTATCAAGCTTTATCTTTCATCGAACATCAATCCAAACAATCAATATTAGTCTCATCTAATGTGTGCTTCAACATCACATCAAATCATTCAAATTGATTTTGTTCCAAATCAAGCTTCAAAATCTTGATCAATCAAATCCAATCAATCCCTCATCATCTTGGGATATCCATCCTAATCCTCATGTTGCTTAACACTATCATTGCATTGTTGTGTATCCTTAACAATGTTATCATCATCAATCTATCAATCAGATCAATCAACCTTAGCTTGGTTTTCAACAAAATCCCAAAGCCAATCACTAATATCGTCATACATCCATATCTAAATCGTTAAAATCATGCGAAAATCCAAAAACATCCAAATCATATCAAAATCCAAAAAACATCAAAAAGTTAGAAAAATGTCAAAAACATGTTATCCGAACTACGTCGTCTCTGAGCTTAAATGTAGGAAAGGCTAATCTTTGATTAGCCCTCGAGACACAAAATTCAAAAACATTCATAAACATTAGAAAACACCAAAAAACATTAGAAATTTTGAAAATCAAAACATTTGTAAAACCTAGAAAAATACCTTCTCAAAAATAGCCTCGAAACATTTCAAAACATCAAAAAAATTTAAAAAACCCCAAAAATCCATCTGTCCCATTTCGCTTTCACCCACAATAATCTCATCCATAATAAAAGAATTGTCACCTTCATCCTTTGGCAATACAAATAGAAAACAACCACAACAATCAACAAAAGAAAACTTCAAAACATAAAATCAAAATTGAAACAACAAACTTTTAAATGCAAAATCAAATGCTTGATCATTTGCAAAAATGTCAATTGACCTTATATCAATATCCTTTCAAACAACCTATCAACTTGCCACCATCCACTAACATGTCCTAGGATGCATCCTTCCTACTATGGGAATTTTCTTTGGAAAACACTTTGGATACTTATCATAAACAAAACACATCCCCTTGGCTAGAGGTATGAATACAACATTGGCTTGTTTGTTTGTTTTGATATTTTCTTTGATTTATATCTTTATTGTGCCTCATTCCAATGATCACTCTCGATGATGTCTAATCAATATGATTTAGAGAGAAAGGAATGGGGCAACGATCATTATCTTTTTATCCTCTGTGCTTGTTGGATATTCTTGTAATATAACCTTGGTGAATACTTTCTTTATTGGGTATGGATGGAAGGTGTTTTGGACAACTTGTTGACTACTAAATTGTTAGGTTTTTCCTTTCTGTGTTTTGGTCTGAGATGTTTGAAATATCTAAAGTACATCCTAGTAAGTTTTTCATATGTCAGGTGTGAACAAGGATACTCCTATCTACTTGTTGAGTCAAAGTCTATCACACTAGGTGCAATGCCATCCTAGTTCTTTATACCTTGAAGCATCGTGGCTCACGGTGTTATCAAACATAAGGTAAGAGCCTCTTTAAAGTCCCAATTCCTCGATAAGCAAAGCATCATCATCATCAACATCATCATCTCTAATAAAGTCTCATGGATCATGAGCTTGTTGGATCCTCTTTCTTCTTTCTTCTCTCCATGCTAACATGGTACCCTGACAGTTAATCAAAAACATCACTAATGCACCCATCCTGCATCCACAAATCATTAGCATACATAAATCTCATATCTCATAGCATATCACATCATCTATCTCACATGCATTGCATTATCATTTAAGTTGTTTAGGATAATATAGATTGATTATTCTGAGCATCTTAATCCATCTCATTTGCATCATCATCATAACCATCCATGCATCCTTTTTGAACCTCTTTGTCGATAGATCAACCCTCAAATTGAATTCTTTGCTCGATCTGTTGAGGGGGTAGTGTACTAGTATACCTTCTTTCCACTGGGGCATCTGAAAAAAAAATGAAAAAGTTTTGAATTTTGATCTCGGCAAGATTATTCTTTGAACCAATGCAATGTACATTGCTTCAAAGAGGGGAAAAATGTTGACACGAAAAATATATCAATTGATCCTATACACTCATCCTGATTACTAACACCAATTTGTCCTGAATCAACTTCTTTACTAACCATTTAATCAAATAATCTTTATTTGATTAAATTCATCACATTCCATCTCTTAATTAAATACATCAAATTTATCTGATTAAGTCATTCTCTCCTATTAATTAAATAAATCATTTTATTTAATTAATCCTATAGTCCATCTTTTAATTAAATAATTCACTTTATTTAATTAATCTCTAAAATCATTTCCTTTAATTAAATAAATTTAAATTTATTTGATTAAGTCTAACACCATCCTCTTTAATTAAATAAATCAAACTTTATTTAATTAACTCTAAATTCATTATTCTTCTCACTTTGATTTATTTAAATCCTAAAATCTAAATCAAATTGTCAAATCAGCTAATCTCCTTTTAGATTAATTAAATCATAGTCTCAAATCCTCTAGCTTTTTCCACTTGCTCATGAAAACCATTTTAATTGATTTATTAAATCTCTATTTACTTTCAAAAAGGTATCAAGGATGGAATATTCCTCAAATTTGAAAAAGTCCCTCCAAAAGGACATGTCCTCTCCAACAAGGCATTAAAAGCCTCTTACATGTCCTTTGCATTGAGCCAAGTGGCATTAACTCCATTTTCTTCTCCCTCCAACATGTCACTTTCAAATTTCAAATTTGAATCTAATGGCATTTATCATGCACATTGACCAAAATGTGCTCCATCCCTCTCCAATAGCATGTTGACAAGTGGAATTTTGTTATTGGTTGATCTTTAATCCCACATTCATCCTATTCTTCAATCCTCCATCATTCTTTCTTATAAATAGAGGCTTCCTCTATTGTATCAATCCTCCACAATCTTCTACACAATCCATGTAAGATCATGATGCACAAGTTCATCCATTGTTCATCAAGTTTTCATCATTTCATAGCTAGGTTATTGAAAATCTCATCAAGGATCTTCATCAATCATCATCAAGCTTGCAAGGGATTGGGAAAGGGTCATTTTCCACATCAAAATGCCACCAATTCCCCCATGGGATTGAGAGTTTGTTTATTTTAAGCAAGATTAGATAGTTTTTACTCATGTTCCTCATTTATTTCTTGTTCTTGATATCTCAAATAAATTTCATAGGGAATGTTGTTTCTAACTTATGTATGGAATTAATTGTGTGTTTTTTCTTTGTGTTTGTGTAGGTCTAGGATCACCATTCACAAATGTTATGCAATTTGAATTGTGGGTGTCGGGATAGATCTTTGGGAGGTATCATAAATAAGGTTTAAATTTGAATTAAAGGGGTTAATTAACTCCAATTAACCACAATTAACTAAGGGGACCCTAGATAAATGTGAAGGTATGTTACAACACTTTACAACACATAAATAGGGTACACATTAGGTACATTTCATTAAAGGGGGCCCATAAGGCTTAATTCATTAAATAAACCCTAGAAAAGTGTGAAAGTGTGTTACAACCCTTTACAACACTCTTGCAAAAGACAATTTAAGGTACATTTTAATTAAATAAGGACCTTAGAATGATGTGAATGTGTACAACAAATTACAACACTATTCCAAGATACAATTAATTCAAATTTATGTCAATTATCCAAATTAAGTGTGAAAAATGATTACTTTTTTCGACACTACAATGTCAACTATATGGATATTATGTGTTGAAGTTGTTGGAAGGATATTGGTCTTGTCATAGTTGTAGAGATTATTGGAGCTTGCTTGTGTTAATGATATGGTTGGTAGTATTGATGTGTTATGAGAAGTGTTGCATATGTTATAGATGTGTTGAAGAGGTGTTAGTAGTGTTGTAGTTAGAGTTGGATCACTTGGTTTCCAAGTGCTTTTGAGAAAATTTCTTTAAAAGAGATTACAGTGTGATAGAGTGATGTTCAGTATAATGCTTCACATTTCTTTATGGATGAAGTTATTCTTGTGTGGTTTGGATATGTTTATCAGAGGTGCTTAGAGGTGTTATATCTAGAGTTACAGGTTTTGGATTATACAACAGTAAAAGTTGTGTTCACCAATGTGTGTGTGTCTGTGTCTGTGAAGAATGTTGTTTGGGAGAAATGAGATTGCTCCAAATTTCTCCACATTAAAGTTTCCTATCTTGCAGATTTAGGGATGTGCTTATAATTTTTGTATCTACTTTCCCTTGAGGTTTTAGGTGTTGAGGTATTCCATGAAGTTGGTTACTGAGTTGGATGTTTGTGTCAGTGTGTCTGGTTGCACAAAATGGTGGTGTTCTCACTTTTAGGTGGTTGTGGAAAAATATTCTAATGATGCTGAAATATTTTGAGATGTTGTATGGATATTGTGGAGTGTTTTTATGTGATCTAAGAAGTTGTTTTCAAGCCTAGTTAAGCATGAATTTAATTGTTAAGGGTGTTAATATAGGTTTGACCAACCTATAATATTAGCACTAATTATGGAAATGGTGTGTTGTTTGTGGGATATTTCTAAATCATGTCAGTGTAGATTTGGGTCCTGGTTAACCCTTGGTGTGGTCGTCCTTCACTTCTTTCCATCGCAAAAGTGTTTGGTGCCGACCTATTTTGTAATTACACATTTGAGGTGCATAGTCAACCTTGGAGAATTTTTTCAATGTTGTGGATGGTATATAAGAAAAGTATGTTGTTAGAGATGTGTGTGGATATATATGTGTGTGAAAGATCCAAATTTTATTGTGTGGTGATCTAAGTGCGAGCTTAATGCCTATGAATTTGAAGCAGTGAGCAGAGGGGTCTAAATTTGTAGTGTACCTAAAGTTACTAAAAGAAGTGAGTTGGAGGTTGTGGATGGTTTAGAGTTGTTGTGGTGGATCTTCCTATTGCTCTGAGATGGATTTCTCTTTGTAAAAATTCATTTCTTTCTTTTTTCTAATCTTGCAGTGAGTCCTTTATTTTAGGCAGTTAGCCCTCCAACAACGAGCCTATTGTATTCGGTGTTGCTATTACTTTATATTGTGAGCCAATCCTCATTGTGTTTTTCTCCCCTTCTTGGGCTTTCCATGTAAATCCATAGTGTCTCCATTGTGCATGCGTTTTGATGTTGTTGTTTCCAATTTGTTTACTTTCTCATGCTAAATAGGATTAAGGGTTTAAGGGATAATACAAAGATGTGAAAGCTAATGAGGGTTTTGATGTTTTCAATGCACAAACTCCATTGACCCCGCCCCAATTGTCATGTGCATCTAACACAAACTTGATAAAATTATTAAATTTTTAGTTAAATAACAATGGTTGTAGGGAGTAAAAGGATCCAAAGGTTTATTTATAGTGGAAAGGTCTCTTTGTAATAATAATTTTAAGGAAGATAAATAATTTCCTCCTCTTGAGAAGCTGAATTTAATTTTGTTGGTAAATAAAGATTCTTTAACAATAATCTTCCTCCAATAAACATAAAATTGACAAGGATTTTTTTAGTAATGGTCTCCATATAACATAATCACCCTAATGGTGGTTTCATAATAACCCCAAAAAGAATAAATTTTCAATGTGATACATAAACCTCTCCCATTTAAGTCTCTTTAAGGTCCACATGGCATGTCAACATAAATAATTCCCTAATGATAAAGATCTCTAGGAAGCAATTCCTTCTTAAGTAGAAAATAATAACATTTTCTAACTCTAGGTTATCATAAACTCATAAAGTATTCTTGTACATAAAATTTAAAATGACCAAACAAGGTAGTATTAGAATTTTAAAGATGAAATAATAGTCATCAAGCTTAAATTTTTCTAATAACATACTCAAGCATTCTAGTCTTCTAAATCTACTGACGCTTACAATGCCTTGAATTTGCATTTCTAAATTGATAACTTTTATGATATCAATGTGTTGGAACCAAACTTGTACCTATGATGACTTAATTACACATCCATAAAGCAATTTTAAAAAATAAAATGCACACCCCATGAATATGTAGGTAAGCTAATGTTTGTAGATTGAATTCAAACTCAAAATCCTTTATTTTATTGATGAATACAAAATTTAATGTTATCATAAATAACTTCATCAAATTTTGTAAATCTTTTAACATTAATGTTCTCAATTTTTTCTTAAAGATACAATAATATTTACAATACTTTAATTTTTTCTTCCAAATTTATATAATTCATGAGAAAAGTACTAATAACAATGTATGTACATATTTTTTATATATCTACAAAATCTATCCACACTAACCCAATTTAATTGCTTTACGAAGAAAATTACATCTAAATAATCATAAAATAGTAATCCCTAGATATAGATCTTGTTGTTTCATGCACTTATGGAATCCTAGATTGATATCATGCTTTTAGAATACTTCATGCCCTCCTATGTTAGTTTTTGTGCAAATAATAGTTCCTTGGTTGTAATCCATGTATCTCTTTCATCCCACAAAACCTAATCTTGAAATTAGAATCATTATGCTTAAATAGGTGTGTAAGACATGTTGACTAGGTATGTAATGTAAGGGACCCCTCCTGACAATGGAACCATGTATTATATGTATTCAATGGCCAATGTAAAGCTATGCAAAAATCCTAAATAGTCATTTTCAGGCAAGATGAGCAAGAAAGAGGTGATTGATGAGAAAAATTAGACATGAATAGGACTCTCAACTCATCAGAAACCTAAACATCAAGTTTTTCTTTAGTCATGAGATCCATATGTGCTAAGTAGGATTGGGTTATCCATGTGAAACAATGTTATAGGTCTTGGTCCAATGGTATGCCATGATATCATACATAAGCAACACAATCATTGAGGGTTCAATGTTAACCGTTGCGGTTAGGAAACCACATAAGATTACTCAAAAAAAAAAATTGATGAATAGGTAGCTACTATCTATATTAATAATAAAGATAAAGTTACATATTCACAAAAAAGGGCAGGTGGTAAGAAGGCACACCCTGAGAGTCACATGGGCAGAGCCCAGAAAACCAAAAAACTAGAGTCACTTGGGCCTAGCCCAAAAGTCCATAAATATTACAAACATATAAAATAAAAATGGCCATCAAGTGGCCAGAGTAGTGCTAGTAGAGCCAGGAGGGTCTTTGTCATCCACGTGTTTCCCCCACACATTAGCAGGGTCTGGAGTGACGTCAAGAAGAGGACCCCATCCATCATCTTTATCTTTATCTTTATCTTTATCCTCATTACGGGGTGAGATTGCAAGCGCCAGATGCATAAATATTTTACCAAAGTCTGGCCAACTAGAGCCAGTAGTAGGAGTATCATCAGAAGGCTACCCAAAACCACCACCACTGCTCCCTGCTACTCCTCCAGAGGCCCACCCTTGGCTAGCCTATGAAGGAGGAGAATGAATCTATCAAGGAGGGTGGGAACCACACCAAAGAGGAGGCTAAGAGCAAGGGTGAGTAGAGCCACTCCACTGCCAGCCCCGAGAGGGCGACCGACCATAAGAGAAAGTGGGTGAAGTGAGCACCTGAGCAATAGTACATGATGCATTGCCCCAATGATCCAAAATCACCTAAGGTGAGCCACCTCAAGTGATACCTTATTGGACTAAACTTGAATCTGCAAGAGCACATTAGAGAAAATAATAGCTTTAGAATACAAAGAAACATTTTTATCCATTTGTGTGTTAGCAAATATAGAGGTAATTTTGTCTTTCCATATATTAAAGAGGATTTCCACCCTGAAAGTGTGCCAAAGCTGGGTATATTTAATAGGTCATTTGGGTGAGTTTCCCAACAAAATCATATGCCAAGAGAAGGGCTCTGGTCTAAAAGGAAAAAATAAGTCATGAATCAAATTCCAAAACTACTGAGCTCTGGTGCAAAACTAGAAGAGATGCTTAAAAGTCTCAGCTTGCCCACAAAAAGGGTAATGAGGGTCCTAGACCCCCAAGTGAACAAGTCGAGAACTCACAGGTAAGCCTTGGAAAAGAATACACCAAGCAAAGAGGGCAAGTTTTGGCTCAACACTTGCAAACCAAGTGGCAGAGAATCTTTTTTGCCATACATGAGCGAGGGGTTGAAGAAGCCACCTCTGGTTCAGACTTTCAATCATAGGAAAGTGTGGTGAAAGCCATCTATAACCAAGCCTGGGCTTGTAATTCCTGAAAGGGGTGTCTGGGTACCACTTCCAGTCCTTCCACTAGGGCTTGGACCCACGAATTCCCACCTTATGAATCATTTATGTAGGAATAGCATTCACTATACCATCACAAGTATCACGGTCCTAGTTTTGAAGCCTGTAAAGGGTGCAAAAATCTTCCCACGACATGATGCGCATTGTGGGTCTATGAAAGACCTGCTGCAAAGTTTGAATGCCTTTCTCATGGAATCTTAGTGCCTTAAGCCAAGGCGACTTAGCCAATGGCTAACCATTACTAGCAAAGAGAGGCAACCACCAAATATTCTGTTGATTGAGTGAAATCCCATCACAAAAACTAGAGCCAGCCCAACGGAGCCAAGGCTTAACCGCCTCCTGGGCTCTCCAAATGCTCTTGGCCATGAAAGTCCCCACAATTTGAATTGGTTCCTTCATGACCAGAAGGGTTTGAAAGTCAATCCCCTTCTAGGCAGGTCTATGAACAGGAAAATTGGACTAAATGCAATGCTTGAGGAGAATCTTCTAGGCTTGATCTCTAATAAGAGCACAAATTATCGATTTCACACAAAAGGAAGTCCCTTTTCATTTAGTGGAGAGCAACACAAGTCCTCAAGAGACTCTAGGAAGGCAACAAAACTCTTAGGAAACATGGTGAAACCCTCTGTGGGACTCCACAGAGGCCCAAAGAAAGTCCTGAAGGAACTTTTCAAGCTTGGCATAGGCAGCTTTCAAAGGGGCCCAAAAAGAGTAGTAGAAATGTGTGGCCGCTAAAATCTTGGAGCACACTTGGAATTTCCCTGCCAAAGAAAGAGGCTTGGTAATCCAATAAGCCAACTTTTGCTCAATCCTAGAGAGGACAGCTTGCCACAACTTAGCTGGAGAAGCCTGGAAGGCAAAGGGAATGCGTAGAAACTGAAAGATTTCCCTTAGAACAATCAATTTCCAACCGTACTATTGAAGCTAGTGAGGAGTGGGAAATATAGATTGTCTATAGCATAAATTTTTATGCCACTAAATGGTAGAACTAGACATCAGGCAAAAAATGTTAAGACATTCAAGATCCACCTTAATATTATTCTCTTCCTCCAGAAGAGTGAGGAAAGAGTCATTAGCAAATAGGCCATTAACTAGTTGAGCCTAGGAGTTAGGAAGAGTAATGAATTTGACATGCTATTGAGAAATTGCATTGGCCAAGAGATAGCCAAATCCTTCAGCAGCAAGCACATAAAGAGAAGGAGCAAACGAACATCCTTGTCGAATGAAGCGGAAAATACCAAAGGCAAGAGATTAGTGGCTATTAATGGTGATACAAGAAAAGGCGTATGAGAAGAGAATTTGGACAACTTGAATGAAATTAGGCCCAAACCCCAAGGCTTTCAACATGGCCAAAATAAAAGGCCATTTAATGCAGTCATAAGCTTCAGTCTATTCTAAGAAAAATAGCTTTCTGGTCTAAATGTCTGGCCCACTCCATGCCTTTCCACACAAAAATGATATTGTCTAGGATAAATTTGGACTTTATAAATCCAGTTTGCTTTGGGCACACAATCTGAGGAAAAAGATGGCGGATCTTCAGAGCCAGAGCTTTGGAAATTATTTTGTAAGAAACATTGAGGAATATGATAGGCTGCCAATTACAGATATCCTCGGGATCTCCAGACTTAGGTATGAATTTAAGTTTTCCTTTATTTATTAAATTACCGAGGGATTTGGAATGAAAAGCCTCAAGATAGACATTATGCAAGTCATTCCCAACACAATCTCAAAGGGCCTTGTAAAATTCATAAGGAAAATCATCAGTCCTGGGGACTTGTCATAAAAAATGGAATGAATGACTTCATTTAAGTCTTCAACTATGAGTAATTTCTCACAAAAGGCTTTCTAGGCTGAAGATAGCCTATTTGGAACAACATTAAAACAATGCTAAAGGGCTTGCTGTCACTTGGGCTTAAACTCCTAAGCTATGAAAACTTGTTCATAATGTCAAACAAAGGCCTGGAGAATGTCAGGTAGCTCAAAGAGCACCTAAATTCCATCTTTAATTATTTTAATTCCTAGAGATGAGTTCCTAACACACAGGGCTAGAAAAAAGTCCTTGGAGGCATGGTTGCCAATTTTTAACCAATGCATTTTGGCTTTGATTTGCACACCTTTGGCAGCATAATTTTCTACAACTTGATTTTTGTGTCTTAATTCTGCCACTCTAATTTGTAATGATGGGGAGAAAGGGCTAGCTGCTAGAGCCTCAGTAGCTGAGCACAGGTCAGTTGTGGTATCTTCATAAGACTGCCGGAAAAAAATGGCTAGCTAGTGCCCATAAATGTGCAAAAACCTTGTCATACGAGTGATGGAATCATTCCACCAATTAATCCAGCCTATATTGTGAGTTGGCTTGCACTCCAAATTTCTTACTCAGTGAATGTGGGCCATTATGGGTTGATGACATAGCAGAGATGTGTTCAAAACTAATTGTGTTTTGCAAGCCTGAGGCTATGTTTTCTCCCATTCAATGTGAAAAGAAATGGGGAAATGATATGACAAAGTCATATCCACTAACAGCTTAACTAGGAGCAAAGAGCTGTCAAAAGAGAAAAAATATTGAGCCGAGATCATAGCATGATCAAGGCATTTAAATATCCTATCAGAACCAACCCTATAATTATACCAAGTGTGCCAGAGGGAATGAGAATGGTCACGACCAATATTGGGATCAAAGAGCCCCAATTTATTATGCATGTAAAACCACGCCTCTCTTTTGCTAGTTGCCCATCTGAATGGAAAAGTGAAATCTTTAACATAGGCCATCTCAACCATATTGAAATCCCCACATAATAACCAAGTAGCAACTAGCAATGAATCAATAATCCAATGCCAAAGTACAGATCATTCCACAACATCATTAGAAGCATAAACATTAATAATTCCAAAGGAATGATTATCAATGTTGAGAAGTATCCAGACAAGCTGATGTGTGGGGTTAGACCCGTGGTTGACCATAGAAGTGTTCCATCATGGGGAAAAAAGGGTGATAGCTCTGCCATGCCCAACTTCATGATTGGTACAAAACATTTGACTAGCTAGCCAAATAGAGAGACAAGCTAACACAAGCAAAAAACAAGAAATTTTAACTTCTTGGAGACAAAGCACTTCAATACCAGAATATTTCTTCAAAGTATCCCTAACAAAATACTTTATCGAGAGGTCTGTCAGACCTCAAAGATTCCATGAGAGGAAATTCATGAGTGAAACTCCTCCATATCGTTAGAGTTCAACTCCTTTTCATTTAGAGAAGAGAAGCGATTTTCTAAAAACTCTAGCGGGACTGACCTAATTTGAATATTTGGAGAAGAAAATATTTGTTTCTCCTGCACAAATTCACCTTCTTCCAATGGAAAAGAAGGACTGTGAGACTTCCTTTAAGCTCTTGACATGGGAGGAGAAGCATTCGGTTGCGCTATCATAATGATAGTAGGCTGAGGCATAGCCTTTGGCCTAGGCCGTGCTAGAATATTTACCATCCCCGACTAGAGCCTCTTTCCCCTTCGCTGAAGGGTTTCAAACATTTTTTTGTTGGCTCAATGGTTTTGGAAGCTGACCCAGAGCCATTAAACTTATTTTTTATGGTTTGTAATTGTGGTCCATTTTTCATCAAGTTGGGTAACATAATTATCTACCTAACAAGGCTTTTTAGATTCTCGTGGTGGAGAAGGTGTACGAGGCACTACCAAAGGGAAGTCCTTGATCTTGTGGTCTATGAACTGACACCTATAACATGTGTTAGGAAGATTAAAATAAGTGACCTTCTGGGTATGCCAGAGAGCTCCAATTTGAATGTCAATGGAGTCCTTCAAATCTTGTGAGAGGTCCACTTCAACACAGACCCGTTTCTGGGGTTGGGCCTAAAAAAACTTATCTGGCTCAATACAAATGACCCTCTCTAGAGAGGACACAATATGATTCAAAAATGGCACACAAGGAAAAGGTAAACCTAGAAATTCAATCCAGATAGGGACCCGCAACTTGGTGTCATCTGAGACAACGAAGTCCTAGGTCCATGCCTAGAAAACCAACAGAGAAGACCTGACATACCAAGGACCATGGTTCAGGATTTCCTGAACATGACTGGCCTCCACAAAATGAAACAAGATGAAACGATTGGTTAAATTTTGGACCATATCAAGGCAGACCCCATGAGGGACCCAAGCCTTGCTGACCCATTCTTTAAGAACACTTTCAGGGGGAGTCCTCCTAACAAAATACCCAACAAGGGTGTGTTGCTCAAGCCATTGACAAGTAGAATCAAAATCAGGCAAGGGTAAAACCACATCAATTGGGGAGTCAAAAGACTTACCTCATGAAACACTTTCAAAACAAATTTTCAGGGTCATTTGTTCGGAGGAGGATCCATTGAGTAGAATTGTTGAACTGCCAACACTAGCATAAACTGTTGGGTTAGAGCCAGTTGAAGGCATATTAAAACAAAGAAACCATAGTAATTGCGGTTGTGCACACAGGAAAAGAGGAAATTCCTATGTAGTAAGTGTAGTATGATGCAAGAGGGGCCAAGAATGACTGCATGCACAAGAAGACCCTAGTAGATCTCATACCAAGAAGATAGTGTTTTTGAGAGATAAATGAATCCTTACTCAATATTAATTGTGTTGCATACTTAAAACTACTGGTGCGTCTGTTTAGATAAAATTGTTGGCCCCAAAATAAATTTTCATGATGAAATTTTTCCCGAGCATGACGAAGTGAATGCATTTGGGTTGATTGGGGTTTTCAAATCTAAAGTATACTATTCAATAGACTTGATTGGCTGGTGAATTATATTTTATAACCATCTTGAGTTTGGATTTGAAATATGTGATACACCATAGATGTGAGGATGTGATTTTATCATGATTGACTAGATTTTTAAAATTTGGAATGAAATATACCATGAATTTAATATGTATTTCATGTTTCAAACTTCAAATCCTTAGTGAGCCATGGTTTAATATCAGTTCAAAGTGTGGATCCAATTATGTTTAAATAACTTAGACTCAAGATAGTGAGAAAATTTGAGTTAGTTAAAGTCTTAGGTCTTGATTTGAATTGGAACTTTCAATATGAATTTAAAAGTATTGGTGTATTGGGTTTTATACTCTCTTAGGTCTAAAATTTCTACCTATTGTGAGTGCAAATGTGAGTGATTTAGTGAATCTAATTGTTCAAGATTTTGAAATCTAAAGTTGCTAGGTTTCTATGTAACAAACTAGGGCACGCTATATATAAATGGGTGCAAGGAATGCCATTACTATTGGAATTAGCCTATCAAGTTTCAAGTGAAAGGTAATGTAAATTTATAACAAAAAATGGTTGTGCAACCCATGTGGGAGACAAGGAAATCTAAAATGATGGAAATTGTAGACAATTTAGAGTTTCATCACTTATGGTTTGGCTAATGTGCATTGGTCAATCATGAAGTTTCACATGCCTAGGATTTTTCTATGTAGTTTAAATACAAATATAGTGCATGCATTTGGACCCATATATTCTTTGCATGGATTATACTTATTTTCAAGAGATATTAATATTGATTTTTTCATGTTTCAACAATATTTTCAATGCAATTTGATCATGTGAAAAATCTAATTAAACCTAAAAATCTTAGAAATAATTATAAGTCATTTATATTTTAGTTACTCATCTATGCATACAATCTAAAATTATTGTTTTGAACTAAATTTTTTGAATTATAGAATAAAAATTAATCCTAAAATACAAAAACAAGTTACCTACTAAGTATCTTTGTCAATTAATCACAAACAAGCCTATTTTGTAGGTTAAACAAGTTCCCTACGCGTAATAAAACACACTTGATCAACAAGAAAAGGGGAAACCAAGAACAAGGGGAAAAAAAACATAAAGTACTCTCTAATTTAAGAAAACAAATTAATTCAAAGTAGCAACCTATGAAATGTAAGAGAAAACATTAAAAATATAAGTAACTAATTGACCCCAATAAAGAAGATTAACAATAAAGCATCAATAATAATTGATGCCATATACAAAAATCATAAACTACCTAAATAGCTCAATTTCCTATGAGTTGGTTGGATCCCATTGGAATGGGAGATTCACTATGTTCTCTTTATCATCATTTAAGTTTGGACCATCAACTATAGTTATGTTAGTTGTGAGACAACTATAACTTTTTTTTGGACCTCCAATTTGTTGAACACATCAGAATACTAAGAGGGATGGTGAATCAATATACTTCAAATTTCAATCCCAATCAATAACTATTGATGATAAGTTATACCAATTAAGCATTCATCTACTTAATAAAAAAAAAGACAAGCATCCACACAAGAACATAGTTGACACCAAATTTACATGGAATACCCCACAAGGGAAAAACCATTGTGAGAAATGTTGCTAGGAGCTACTATCCTAATCCAACCTCACACGTAAATAATAGTTACAACTTTTATTTAGGGCTACAACCCAAAGAAGCTACATCTCCCTGAATATACAACTTTATTTTAGGGTTACAACCCAAGGAAGCTACAACTCCCTAATTGAAAAAAACTAAAATATAACTTGAATTTATGGCTTCAACCCACTGATAGTCATCAATTTTGTACATTAGATCTAAGGTAGATCTTATCATGCTCTACTCATGCACTTACACATCTTCACACACTTCCATAATCCTCTTCTCATCTTTGATATTATATATATATATATATATCATTCGCACACTTTGCAGATACAAATTGAGTTGCCCATAAATAAGAAATTATGAAACTTGTAGCATGTCGGCCTACATATCCATTGACTATATGCAAAATGATTAAACATTATTTACATTTCTCCTAGATGAGTCAGAATGATCCATACATCTTCAATCATTCCATAAACTCCGCTCACACTTGAACTTGTGGTGCACATCATTAACATGCCTTAGTCGACCTCAACAAAAGCATATCTTCACAATACAACTTGAAAAATTTATGAAACATAGAAAAATGGGAGATGATGATGCTAAGTTTATTATCTAAATCTAAGATCAATCCCAAGTTTCCAAGGGTTTCATTAGGATGCAAAACAAAAATGTATAAAGATTAACTTTCAACCTCAAAGGTGAGCCAATCAGACCTAGATCTAATCCTTTTGAGTCTTAGAAATGAATTAGAAATGATTTGGAATGATTAACCTAATTGAACTATATAACCTAATATGAAAAATGTAATATTTTGGAAATACATAGACTGAAACTATCGATTGCAAGTGGATATGGGAAGTGTTGGATGATGTGTATTTATCACCAAAAGTTGAATCTGGCATTTGTAGAGGGACTCAGTCACCCATAAGTGAATGGGTTTTTGTAAACCTTGTTAGAACTTCAAAATGTGATCATGTAGCCCTTTGTCTACTCTCTATTCTTGTACTTGTAAATCTCCATTTTTAGATCTAAACCTACAATAAATCTACAGAATAAATTACATTTGGGTGGCTATATGGGGGTTTTCCTTAGTCAAACCCCTATTTTGGTAATTAAACCTCAACAAAAATCAAAATATCTGATAGAAAATAGTGTGTGAGCCCTAATCTTATGTGTTTCTAAGGTTATGAGATAAAAGTGCAAAGAAACCCTACTCAGGTGTATTAGAGAGAGATTCATATATGAAAATGACAAGATCCAATAAGGGAGAAGCCAAAAACCCTAAATAAATATGAAATGTAATGATACCTTGCTTTGGGCTATAAGATGAATGAAGATTGAAGATGAGAACATTAGGAAACAAGTCATTAGGTTGAAGAAAGTGGCCAAATGCATCTCCCAAACCTATAATCCCTCATGTTCTTCCATAAGCATCAACCTTCAATCATGTGATAAAGCTTGATCAAATCTATAAATGGGCTTGAAGACCTACAATTTCAAGTAATGCTACTCCAAGACTTCAAAAGCAAATTCTTGAATGTTGTCTCTTATGTTCTAGTTTTGAAATGGTGAAAAGACTAGGTATTTATAGGAATTTCTCTAATTTCCTGAAGATTAGATGTTGAAAGCTGAAATTTGAAATTTGAGATTTGAATGTTAAAATGCTACCAACAATACATTGAAAATTGGTCACCAAAAAGATAGGGGGACCATTCACCCATGGGAAAATGGCTCTTGTCCCTATTTTCCAAGATAAAGTGTATCGAGGGCAAAACATTATTTGATTGCATTTATGCAATGCTTGTTTTTTGTCAAAAAAGATAAAATAGACCTCATAATGCATAACAAAGGGAATTAGGGCCTATTTAAGAGGTGCTAAAAATGCATGAAAGCAACATTATTGTCCTTTTTAGAGAGAGTACAAAATTAATTTGAATAATATTCCTCTTGAAGCACAACTTTTAATGCACTTCTAATAAATGTTGACCACAGTTTGGGTAACTCCTCTTTTATCTCATTGAATCGAAATTAGGAAAGCGGAGTTATCCAAGGTGTGCTGATAATTGAGTGGACTGCATAAAAATTCACTCGAAGAGTAGGAATATTCAAATTTCTATGTACTATTTTTGAAAAGGATAATAAGTTAGGGAAGTTCGAGAAAAAAATTTGATGGACAAGACAATTTCGTGGAATGTGTCAAATGAAAATTACAAGTTATTAGTCTGGAAAGTGACACTTTGAAGCTTTAGAAGTAATAAATAAAATAGTTATTATAGTTCATAGTGGAAAATATAGTGTGTTGTAGAAGATATTCATGATAGAATTTACTTTTTCAACTCCATCCATAGTAGATT
>VDFB02141724.1:0-16034 GCA_007258455.2 Sequoia sempervirens
TACTCTTTAAAGTTGTACAAGCTTGCAATAAGAGAATGGAGTCTGAATTTAGGGTAATGCACTATCTTTGATTTCAATCTTGCAAAATGATGTCTTTGAATTACAGATATAATCTACATGCTTTGCATAAAAATGGGTGCGGGATTGAAATCTTTCAAGAGCTATTTTATAAGTTTTGAACATGAAATGAAATTATTTTTAATATTCTCTATGTAAAGTAAAGTGCCTATAGGCTATGTAGGTTATAGATTTAGTATTAGACATTTACATACTTTCATTTCATTGTTGCAGTCATCATCAATGAGGAACCTCATCATTTTTCATTTTGGAATAGTACAACCTTGGACATTTTACAAGAGTTAGCTAAAAAATTAGACCTAAACATGACAACCCTGCAACCTGATAGGGGGAAGACTATAACTGATTTGACTTGACATTCTAAATGATGATTAATCTATGAAAAAAAGAGAGACAAAGTAGTATGATCATTGATTTTTGTGATGTTACCACAATTTTTTTTTTTTGGGGACCTTGGGACAAACTTGGGCCATATGAGGACTTCAAAATCTCTGGGAAAAATTCAATCAATGTTTTATCTGAGAGAAATAGAGTCAAACCTATCACCTAACATCTAAGCATACAATGAACTTAAAATGATACAATAAAGTTATTTACAATTTGGACTGATTTGGCATAGACTGCTCATTCTTTTTGCAAGTTTCATATGTAAAATTTTGATTAACTTGGTCATCAAAGTTAGCTGCTGAAATTTTCTTGGCATGGAGGTGGTAAATGCTATAACCATTTATAAGGTCACCTTACACAGGCATGACTAGTGAAAATGGTTGGAATTGCTTATTTTGATTAATGAAGAATCCCTTGCTTTATTTTACTATGGTTTACTTTATTTTAGGGTGTATTGACAAGACTGCAACCTTAAAGTGCAAAGCAGAAAGGAACCTATTCATGTGTGTAGGTAGGGAAGACTGTAGAGTCGACGACAGTCACCCTTAACTTATCGCAATGTTGATTTATAGCAGAAAACACACCAAATTTAGAGTTTTTAATGTGAGAGTTGTTAGCGCAATTTATGGCATTTTTTTCACAATTTTAATGCGAAAAAAATCGCAATTTTCTACAATTTTTTGCCAGTCAACAGTCTGCAAAAAATCCCAAAAAAATCGGGGAAAAAATCGGCAAGGCTGAGGATTTTTTAAAAATCACAAAAATTGCAATTTTTTCAGGATTTTTGCTTCTATGGTTCTAAACATCATTTGAACCCTGCATACACCTGGTCGAGAGTTTCTTCTTCATGTCTCATACTTAGAAATCTATAATGAGGTTAGCATTTTTCTCCATTCATATTTTCAATTTTGACACATATTCATACAAGTTAATCAGGAATATGTTGAATGAATGTTTTCTATATGACTGTGCTTGTGGTGAGGATGAAAATACAAGCTCTTTGAAAAATTGTACTTAACAATATTGGGTGTTTATTTGGCAATACATATTGGATAGAAAAGAGATTTTTTAACTGTTTGTATGAATGCTGGATTCCAAAAATTTAAATTACAATACATTGTCAGATTTGGGAGAATAATTTATTCATACAAATTCTTTTTGGTTTGGTAAGAAGGGAAATGTTTTACAAATGGAAAATATTTTACAAGCATAGAATGTTGGCAAGACTTTGTAGAATGGTTGGGAAATCTGTCCATTTTCCTATTTAGCGGATAATCTACAAAAAGCTGTTCATCATCCCACTCTACAAAAACCAGTTCTTCACAAAAAATGGGCAACATAGATTTTAGACAGTCATTGTTTGACCCTTCCTCCTCAGAAAATAAAGAAACCAAATTGAGGAGATCTGCACTAAAACATCAAAAGAAAACCAGGAACCTCAAAGTTAAACTGAAGATTTTGACCCCAGAAAAAGATCACCTATACTTGTAGCCATCATGTATGAGATTTTCCACTGTGTAACATTTGAGGTGGAGCAGAATGGGCATATGTACTCCTCCATAGCATCAGCCTCTTCTGAGCTAATATTTAGACATTTGCAATGGAGCCATTCTTCACAAATATCACATAAGATCCATTTCTCAGCACCATCCTTTTCTCCACAAATTGGACAATGTGGTTCATACCCTTCATCACATTCATCTTCACTGTGATAAGGAGATGCTACCTTCATCACCACAGCCTCAGAAATTTTCCTCTTTTTACTTGGCTGCTTGATACATAATTGCTTTCCTGCTGGTCCTGCAGCTTCTTTTACAGCCTCTTCTACTGTTTGAAAGCTTCCAACCATACCCAGAAGAAGTCCCTTTTCTTCTTCACTCAGTCTAACTCTTGCACAGTGGAAAAGAGCTACGGCATTAAGCCATACATCTATTGGACAATATGTATTTGGTGATATTTTTTGAGGAAAGATGCAAGATTTACAATTCACACAAATATATTTGTGATTGTAGTAAATATATACTTTGCGATTGTAGTGAATTTACATTTAGATAGTGTGTAAATGCCATCTAAATGTAAATTCACTACAATGTAAATGCAATATATGTTTGTGTAAATGCCATCTAAATGTAAATTCACTACAATGTAAATGCCATATATGTTTGTGTAAATGCCATCTAAATGTAAATTCAGTACAATTGCAAAATATATATTTACTACAATCACAAATATATTTGTGTAAATTGTAAATCTTGCATCTTTCCTCGAAAAATATCATCAAAAATACATATTGTCTAAAATGGACAGATTTCCCAACCATTCTACAAAGTCTTGCCAACATTCTATACTCGTAAAATATTTTTCATTTGTAAAACATTTCCCTTCTTACCAAACCAAAAAGAATTTGTATGAATAAATTATTCTCCCAAATCTGACAATGTATTGTAATTTAATTTTTGGGAATCCAGCGTTAAAAACATCATCTTTTTTCTATCCAATATGTATTGCCAAACAAACACGCAATATTGTTAAGTACAGTTTTTCAAAGAGCTTGTATTTTCATCCTCACCACAAGCAGAGTCATATAGAAAACATTCATTCAACATATTCCTGATTAACTTGCATTAATATGTGTCAAAATTGAAAATATGAATGGAGAAAAATGCTAACCTCATTATAGATTTCTAAATATGAGACATGAAGAAGAAACTCTCGACCAGTTGTTTGCAGGGTTCAAATGATGTTTAGAACAATTATATAATAATCTCAGAACAAACAATGTAATAAAAAGCTTTCATATCATTGACCTTACATCCTGTATAATGTTAAATACATCTTTCACTCCCAGAGGTACTATGCCAGGAGATTTTTTATCACCCTACCACAGTCAGAAACATACAGGTTAGTTCAAGAAATTGTATCCATTCATTTGTCCTGAGAAAAAGCAGCTGCCAGAATAAGCCAAAGGTTATACTAAAATGAGTAATATGATTGAAGAATCAACAAAGTTCGAGACTAACTTGTAAGAGCAGAGGCTTATCTGCATTAGTTTGTTTGTGAATGTTGTTAGTAGTCTATTAGAAAGCTAGTAGTGTTAGTTTCAGTTTTTAGATTGTATCTAGATTCTAAACAAACCTCGTCAATGTATCAAATAATATGTACCGATGAGAATTCATTTTCAGCTAGCCTGTGTTCATTTACTTACAATATAATGTGTTCCAATGACTGTTCACTATGAAAACATTTGTGTATCAACACATTCTTTTTACCAAACATATTAATTTTTGAATATATACTTTATTGCAGTTCATTGCCATGGATAGGAATTTGCATCGTCCAATTCCTTCAAATCATGGCTTTAGGAGGTTCACAACATTGCTCTCACAAAACCACATAGAAGATGAAGATATTTATTCTATTGACGATGATCTCTTTGACTTTGTTCCAAGCACTCAAAGAACCAATGAAACAATCAACTCTAGTTGTCCTCCAACTACAGAAAGGGCAAATGAAGATTTTGTCACCTCAACTCCTAATGAACGATATACTAATATTTTTTTTGCAACTGAAAATCAAGATAAACCACCTTTGGTTCCTCCTACACATAAAGGAAGGACAGATGGACCATTGCAAACACCATAGTACTTATTGAAGCAAAATGAGCTGAAAAAGACACACTAGATTTAATAGTGGTGCAATGAAGAAAACTACAACTACTATTGAAAAGTGGAAAACTATGAAAGACTATTGTTCTCAGCATGGTGTCTTTAAAACAGTAAATCAGTGTCAAGATCGATGGGAACATATCTTGCCAGATTATAAAAGAATAAGGGATTATGAATCACATATTCCCTTTGGCCATGATAGCTATTGGAATATGACAAGTAGAGAGAGAGCTGAAAAAAAACTTCCACCAAACTTTCCAAACGAGTTTATGGTTGCAATGGAGGCCAGTTTTGGTAGTGATAGAGCAATTGATCCCAGTAACATATGCATTGATACTTTGGACAACAGCTACACATTTGGTGACAAAAACTCCTCTCCAAGTGAAAATGTTCCTATTGATGAATTTGATATAGCTTGTCAAGGGTCACTAAACACTGATAATGAAACAAAAAAAGGTTACAAGGTAAGAAGCAAAAATTAGTATTGAAAAGCAATGGAATGAAAGATACAATTTTGGAAAACAACAAATTGGTTGTTTCCACATTATAGATTGTTGAAGAAGGTCGTATGAAATGCCATAAAAAAGAGTATGATCTTATGGAAAGGCGATTCAGAAAGGAAGAATTAAATGATGAAAAGCTGATTAAGTTGGAGGAGCAAAAGGTTGTTGTGCAAATGAACATGGTTGTAGCCTTAAATTCTATTGGCCAAGCAATGTTAAAAAATTTTGAATCATTTTCAACTGAGAAATGATTTGTCATTTTGTTTAATGTTTGTATTTAAGGTTAGTGTTTTGTAGCTTCAAGAGCTATTTTCTTAAATAAAATGTAATCAAAGCAGGTTGGCCTCTTGTTTCATAAACAAAATTATATTTATTTCTAGGTCGGCCCTAGAAAGGAGGGTGCCTAGCTTTGTATATAAAGAGGATGAAGTCCTCTCATTTGATCAAGCAATCATTCCATTCTAAATTAGAATATCTTCAGCAATAGGTCGAATTTTTCAAGCAGTAGATTTCATTCAAGAAGAAGTATTATCATTCACTTCAAGGAGAAGTGACATATCTTATTGTATAAGACTCGGCCTTGTTTAGGGCCTGATTTTGTATGCAGTCTTCTACACTTTTTCATTTGATATATAAGAGATCATTTTGCTGGGTTTTTCTCCTTCGAGTAGAAGGGTTTTCTCAGGGTAAAATTGTTGTGTTCATTGATCTGTGTTTTGTATTTCTGCTTATTGCATTTCTGATACTCAAACTAACATGGTATCAGAGCGAGTTTAGAAAAGATCTGATCAGATTTGGCTAAGGCGTAATAAGACAATTTCCAGAAATTATCAATTTGGAGGGTTGTCGTTCAAAGGTTTGTAAGGAGCCGTTTGAATAAGGAAATCATGGGAGAGGAATTTATTCCCAGCGATGTAAAGAATGAATAAAGACTTTGTGTTTCGTAGGGAAGATGGAGGGGCTGTATCATTTTATGAATCAATACCTATGTGTCGAATAGAGTTGTGAATAAGTGTCTAATTATTAGTTTATTGGGAAAACGTCATTCCAAGTATTGGACACCTGTGTTAGCGTGGGCTTGTATTTGAGAGGATTTAATAATCAACTTATACTGTCGACTTCCATAAGGATTTGAATTTTGAATGCCGCCGCTGCTTTGGAGATTTTAATGGTATATGGTGTGTGATATTAGGACTAAATTTTATATCCGTGTAAATGTAGGTTTGGAGAAGTTAGTTAATGGCCCGATACAAAACTATTTTTCTATAGTTTCAGATTATAGTTTGGGAATCTTCGGTGAAGCATAAAAACAATAAGAAATCAGGGTCGAGCCTGTCATGGGGATTGAATGAAAGAGGAGAGAATAGGCAAAAGTATTGGAGTTTCCGTTCAAATACAAGGGTGACGTTTGGTCTTGCCTACTGGAATTGAAGATTATACATAGCCGCCTTCTTCAATTGGAGTCGAGATGATATGAAGGCAGTTGAAAATTTGAAGAGTGACGAATTCTTTAAAATTGAGGATGACAGGAGCAGAAGAATCTCAATTCCTAGTAGGTTGCATTTGTGATGGGAATGATGAACGAAAAATTGAATTTGAGAGACAATTCACGTTAGTTATATAAGCATTATCGTTGGAAGGATTTACCCTAACGGGAGTTTGGGACCTGTTAGTGGGAGTCTTAATATTTCAGTCGGGTGACATCTATATCTCCTGGAAGCCAAAATTATTATTCTCCTATATGAAGTGTGCCACTCATGCTCAGGCCAGCTGGAGAACTGACGTGGCCTAGGAGTTGATCAAGAAAAGTCTCTTTGAAATTCTGGAAGATTTTCAGTGAAGTGTGGATTTCAATGTCTAGCTTTGAGTTTCAATCTGGGCACGGGTCTAATGTGGTGTGGTAAATAATATGGCTGGGTGTTTATATTATTAATCCTGGCGATAATTTTGGTTCGCTTTCATTAGCTTGGGTTTCCAGTGGTATCCGTGACTCCATACTGCAATTTGTAGTGCCTGAAGCATATTCTGTGGAAGTGATCGACCGACCTATACCTTCCTATAGCAGAAGTTAGAAATTCATGACTTGTAATGCTTGTTCTATGCATGTGAACTGGGTTTCGATAAGAAAGTCTACACTTAGTTCATTGAATGGCTGTAACCACATCAGTAATACCTCTAAATTCTAAAGCTACTGTATCAGTCACTATTTCTTCTGAGCGTCGAGTCCCTTTATTATTGTTCAAAAAATCATGCTAGCAGATGGTTATTATCAAATTATGTTTCAAAGTCTTATATTGTTGGAACTCTATGGAATTTGGAGATTGAATTAAAACTTGGACTGTTAGCTGGAGTGCAGCTATTGTAAATTGAAGTTGGATAGAGGTAGCACTTCGGTTAACGAAACATCAATGGTGGATCATGTTGGTGGTGAGTTGGGTGGTACTGTTGGTTTGGCTTCAAGTTGCTTGGGTGTTGGAAGTAAGGCTGTGATGCATGCTCAATGATCACCAACCAACACATAGCATCCAACTCCCAACTTTTCTGTTTTTCTTCATGCTATCCCTGCATGCTGGTACAGGTCGTGGAGATCGTCTTGGAGGGGATCATTATAGTGGTGGTCGATATGGTGAAAGAGACTGTGGTGTTGATAGCAGGGAAAGATATGGAGATCGAAATCTGAAAAGGCATCACTGAATTGATCAACAATAAAGAGATAAGTATTTTATGTTTGTACCTTTGAATAATGATCTTGAATTTAAATAATCATGTAGTTAATAATAATTCATGCAATAACATTGGGAATAATGAATCATGTATGCTACTAGCATTGGTCTGTATATTCCTCTTCAGGGTAGTTTGATTTTATGAACTATTATTAATCTCTCTAAAATGCAGGATGGATCGAGGAGCAAAAGGATGATGAGAGATTGCATAAAGAATTCAAAGGGAGGAAGAGTTTGAGGCATTCTATGAGGAAGTCCTATCGGCTGGAGAAATGAACAAACATGGAGACATAGCTTGCAGCCATGGGACTGAGTTGGTGGCACATAACTCTCTTGATCCTTCACTGGAGACATCTTTCGAGGGCACAAGGTTGGGCCAGCCTTGGATGGAGAGTTTACATCAACAAAGAAGATTGAGAAAGATGAAGATGCTAAACAATGGAGAACCTATACAAATTGTCATTGTGATCAACTACTTCGAAGTGGAGGAAATGTCATTCAGAGGGAGTTAAATTCCAGAAACGAGTTGAGAGCATGTCCGGGAAAATGATTAAGGTTCTGAGATTAGTCAATGGAGGGGAGTTCACTTCCAAAGGATTTCTTTGCAATCTCTGAGGCAAAGATCAAGAGGGAGTTTTGTGACTCACTGAGAAGAAGTGAAGGTGTCAGCTAAGTGGGTTGTAGTGTTGCAAGGATAGGTGCTAAAGTCCTTGGAAGACCTCTTTAGCTGCATAGAACAAAATTACACAAGACAGTCAATCTGGATTTGACATTGGTAGCTCCACAAACCTATTCAGAATAGGGTGATTTGGGATGAGGTAGAGAAGGACAGTCCTGAATTCTCGCAAGTCAATAGTGTCAGAGGTGTGTTGGAAATCATTCCTCTAAGGCAAGCATTGCAGACAATCTTGGGCGAGGAGGTTAGGAGGTTGATGCAAGTACTTGGAGCTTCAGAGGGAGTCACATCATCATGAAGATTTGTTGTAATGTATATTTCTCTGAGACAAAGAAATATGAGGTGAAAGCCCTTGTAGTGTATATTTCTCTAAGATGGA
This sequence comes from Sequoia sempervirens, assembly GCA_007258455.2. Lineage (NCBI taxonomy): Eukaryota > Viridiplantae > Streptophyta > Pinopsida > Cupressales > Cupressaceae > Sequoia > Sequoia sempervirens. Next base: position 8,412 of record VDFB02141724.1, read on the forward strand.
GAAATATGAGATGAAAGCCCTTGTAATGTATATTTATCTGAGATGGAGAAATATGAGGTGCAAGCCCTTGTTCATCTCTGAGACTGAGATGAGACATCATGTTGAGAGACTCCATGACGACATCACGTTGAGAGACTTCGTGATGAACCCTTATACATCTTTGAGACTGAGATGTGTTTCTTTCTACACATGGGAGTAGCCATTGTGGATGTCATGCTGAGAGACTCCATGACAACATCATGTTGAGAGACTTTGTGATGAACCCTTGTACATCTCTGAGATTGAGATGTGTTACTTTTCACACATGGGAGTAGCCATTGTGGACGTCATGTTGAGAGACTCCATGATGACATCACGTTGAGAGACTCTGTAATGAACCTTTGTGCATCTCTGAGACTGAGATGTGTTTTCCACAAATGGGTGTAGCCATTGTGGACATCATGTTAAGAGACTCCATGATGAACTCTTGTACATCTCTGAGACTGAGATGTGGTTTTTCACATATGAGTGTAGCCATCGTGGGCGTCATGTTGAGAGACTCCATGATGAGGATGTTTGAAAATACCTCCCTAGCTAAGAGGGAGTGTTAGTGTTTTGTAGCTTTGGGAGCTATTTTCTTAAATAAAATGTAATCAAGGCAGGTCGGCCTCTTGTTTAAAAAAATATATTTATTTCTAGGTCGGCCCTAGAAAGGAGGGTGCCTAGCTTTGTATATAAAGAGGATGAAGTCCTCTCATTTGATCAAGCAATCATTCCATTCTAAATTAGAATATCTTCAGCAACAAGTCGAATTTTTCAAGAAGTATTATCATTCGCTTCAAGGAGAAGTGACATATCTTATTGTATAAGACTCGGCCTTGTTTAGGGCTTGATTTTGTATGTAGTCTTCTGTACTTTTTCATCTGATATATAAGAGATCATTTTGTTGGGTTTTTCTCCCTCGAGGAGGGTTTTCCTAGGGTAAAATTATTGTGTTCATTGATCTGTGTGTTGTATTTTTACTTATTGCATTTATGATCCTAAAACTAACAGTATTTAAGTAATATGCAAAGAACAATTTGTATTTCAACTGTATTTCAATACAATGAATTTTGAGGATGAATTTTTCTATTAGCATTTTTTCCAATATCTGTAAAGTTTCAAGTGAAGTATTAAAAACATTTGACATTTGGGATATTGTAGCAAATACATTGCATTTCTTTCTTTGTTCAATATTGTTGTTTCTAAGGCATATATCTGTTATGTTTGTTCATTTGGCGATGCTTAGCATAAACAACATAAATAATCTATTGCCCTTTGTTGGAAGAATAATGTAGATTTTAACAGACGTCAATTCTAAAGTAAGATCAGCAGACTGAATTAGTAGTATATTTAATGTTTTTGAATTAGTGCTTACAAACTCTAAGCTTAGTTCCACCTAGTTTATGCATTTATTATTTTCCTATGATGGGCCCAATGAAAGGAATCACATACTTCATTCAAGTTATCTATATAAGGAGCTGTAGTCTACAATACAAACATGAGATTCTTCGTGATGATGGATATGGTGTTGTGATTTGAAATGTTAATTTGAAATAATCATCGTGGATTTTTTTTTAAATATTGTCTTCTCATATTATGGACAGTAAAAGCCTTGAGTCTTTAATATCAAACTATAATTTTGTAATGTCCTCTATCACATTGTTTGGGGTTTTAGTTTCTTGCTATGTATGCAATTTTTGCACATTGTATTTTCTAGTGTAAATCCAAATGCTCTTCCCCTTTGCATATTAAAAAACTGATGGCACAATTGTTTTCAATTATTGTTGAAAGTTTGTTAAGTAAAATTCATGCATACTCTCAAAAGAACACTTGCAAAAATAATATCATTCCTTTAGTTATTGACGCTTAATTTAACCCCACAATATTATTAAATCCAAATGTGAAGCATTTGCACAAAAGAGTCAAAGATGAAACTGCAATCATTCAAATGACAACCCTATTATCAAACCTTTTCTGAATCACAGATTGTATAAACATTTATGAACGTACCGCCCCTTAATATGGTTTCACTCAAAATCTACTCTTGCCTTTAAGGTTGAATAAGGATAGTACAAACGCTCTTTCAACTTTATGTACCACTAGAATTTTTTTTTCCAAAGAACCTCTTGCTGACATCTGAAAAACACAAATTTATATGCTTATGCTTCTAGGCACTATAAATTTGCATGGCTTTAACCAGATTAACTTGGCCTTGCATAAGATATCTATAGTATTATATTCAAGCAAGCATTTATGCAATCTTTTTCTACTTTTCCAATCAAGTAAAAAAGAACAGAAATATTGATAAGAAAATGACTTCTATCCTATTATGAAAAGTCAATAAATCATTCCTTCTGAACAAAACTAAAACTTGCAAATAAACCAAATTTCTACCATATTAGAAATTAAAAATATTGATGGATGCTCTGCAAACAACCACTCAAACCTGCTAATGAGTTCTTCCTTAACATAACAAAGATAAGCAAAAAGTACTTGGGGCAGCATAGCACAACTGGGAAAATTCCCAATATCTACACAAATTTAAATGATCATGATATCATTGTAGTTCATAAAAACAGAATATTGGAAATCAAATCAAATAATGGAGATTTAAGAAAATAAGAATGGTTCTCCATAAAAGTCCAACTAAAAGCTATTAAAGAATTACATGAAACTTTTTAAAACTATATACTGAACTCATGACCTCACATTAAATTTGGACAGTCATAATGAATGTGAGATTAGTATGACCATATCTAAAAACATTGTATAACCTTGTTCTTACTATTATTTCTCTGCCATGTTCTTACCATTCTTATATTAGCCTCACAAACTTATTTAACCATATTCATAGACATTAAAACATTGTATTTAATGTTTTTTTGCTTTTTTTTTGGTTTGGTAGGGTGGAGATCATAATTGCACAATGAATTCCAGTTCAACAAAAAAAATGAAATTTGTTCTCTTACCATTTGCATCAAATGTTGTTCAATTGGAAATACAGATTTGGAGTGATCTTCAAAATTTAAACAATATACAAAAAAAATTTAAGCAGCATAGAATAGATTTCTCTGAAATAGGACAATCATCAAACATGGACTTAGATGATATGGAAACAGTGCTTCATGCAATCACTTCTGAGTCGGAAAGTGACATTGTTGAAACTAATTTATCTGGTTCTCAATGGGAAGGAAGAATTCAAGGTGAGTGGTATATCAAACCACGCTCTTTACATTGGTGGAACGACTACATTTTTCAAGTTAGATGTGATGATGAATGTTTCCGTAGCATTTTTAGGTTTCCATATGCATTATTTCAAAATCTTTGTGAAATTTTGAATGATGACCTAAAGCAAGGTGAAATACCATATTCATTTGCTACAACTTTCCAAAATAGGGTCCTTCCAGTTGAGAAACAGGTTGCCATTGCATTTTTACGATTGTCATTTGGAATGACAATGGTTAACATTAGTGAACTATTTGGTTGTGGAAATTCAACTGTGGTAAGAGTTGTAAATAAGTTCATCAATGTCTTTTATATTCGATTTTTAAATTATATCCAATGGCCTAGTAACCAAATGGCACTTGAGCGTGTAAAAGAAGGATTTCATCTAAAACAAGGATTTCCAAATTGTTGTGGAGCTATAGATGTAACTCACATCCAATTTCATCTTCCACCCAATGAGTGTCCCTTTGATTGGTATGATCGTGATCATAACTATAGTATGCCATTACAAGCAATTGTTGATAGTAATATGTATTCCATGGATGTCTTTACAGAATGGCCTGGTTCTGTAAATGATTCTAGACTTCTATGAAATTCATGATTTTATAAACTGTGTGAAGGTGGACAAAGAATAAATGGTCATCTAGTGTCAATTGACTCACTAAATATGAGAGAGTACATTATTGGTGATGGAGGATATCCATTGTTGACATGGTTAATTACACCATTTAGTGGAGGTCTAACAACAAACCAATCAAAATTCAATTTTAAGTTGTCATCAACACGCATTGTGGTAGAGTGTGCATTTGGAAGGCTAAAGAGGATGTGGCAAATTTTACAATAAAAAATGTGGCATCCAAATTTGAAAATGGTTCCAAAAGCCATTGTTTTTTGTATATTGCATAATATGAAATTAGAAATTGTGCAGGATGAAGATGATACATATGAAGATGATTTTGCTCAGAATGGAACAAATATGCCAACCAATGAATTAGCTGATCCAGTTGCAACACTTGCTCAAGAAGCATTAATGACTTTTGTAAATGTTGATATGAATAATGTAGACATGTAGAGCCATAAAAACAAAAAGCTTAATTGATTTTGTATGGATGTAATAGATCTCAAGACATGTTTTCAATTTTGAATTACTTTTGTAATTTTTTATATTATTTTTGTTAATTTTTTCTCCTTATATGAATCCTGAGATTTCTATGTGGGAGATAAAAGGCCTCAAATTTTTGTTTCTCTTTTGAAATGAATTTATAAATTGTACAAATGATGTTTTTGAGAACTAATCTAGTGATCTGTAGAATTAGAGGAACTCTCTTTTTCTCTTGGCTTTAAGGGTTAAATGCTATTAAGAGTAAGGTAGTGTGATATCCTCAGAGGGAACAAATATAGTTTCTACTAATCCCCTACTTCTTGTTGATTTGTGAGTGAAAGCAATGACTGATAGAGTGCATCATGCAAGCAAGCCAGGGGTACAAAACCTTAATGGTGCATACACTAAGGGTCATGCTTATGGAGCTGCCTTTCCCAGATACAAACCACAACCTACAAAGAAGAGGAGAAGCCACAACTGCTTGTGTTGCCTCTGATTTTTTATAATTGTTGCCATTCTGATTAATTATATTTATATAAATAATAAATGCATATATACACATACATGCATACATATATATTAAAAAATATAAAATTATTTTAGTTTAGTTAAATTATATTCTTTTATATAACTATTTAATTTACTTCATACATGCATGAACACAAATTTTAATTATTACTCTTAACATAAATGGTTTAATCAAGGCAAGCTAGTAAAAGAAGAGAAAAAGAAACAAAAAAATATAATCCATTGTTTTGAATTTTTTCTAACCCCATTTCAATTAGTAAGGAGCATTCAATTCACTGCTTGAAAAAAAAAAGATGATTGAAGAAAGAAAGATGTAGGCAAATGCAAATGTGAGTAATTATTGTGTTGTTGTTTTGATGCAGTTGTGTTGGGCTGTGTGTTAGAAGAATGTTGTTGTTTTTAGGGATAGTGAGTTAAGATGGGATATGTAGAGCTTTGCTTTGGGAGTATACTACACTCGCATTCATTTCATTTTATTGAATTTACTTCTCTTGGAGGATTGTTAGACTTTGGTCATTTAGTGTAGTGTATCTCCAACATATGTTTAATAAAATAAATAATTTAAATTCAAGAGCATGTCTTTTTGATAAAGTTTTTGTTGCAAATTAATGGATAAGTATTGGATACAGAGGCTATCACTTTACACAAAGGCATTTTATCTTGTAAGAATAAATATATTGAGTGAATGAGAGGCACTATCCACATTTTATATTTTAATTTAATCTAGATTGATAGCCTTTTACAATTAAGTTATATAAAAATAATAATGTGAAGAGAAATTTAGAGTGCTTGTGGTCATTGTTGTTGTAGTGTTATGGCTACTGTACAAGACCCAAAAGCCCAAATTCTTAGTGGGTACATTTCAAATCTCCAAATTTAGTGATTAAAAGGTAATAAATGGAAGTTTTGGAGCCAGGACATGGAGAATGTTAATGGTTTTCTAAGGTTTAGGTTTCATATGGGGGAGATATGGTGCAAGGGATTGCAAACTACAACAGATTGGAGAATATTGGTAGTCTTTACTTCATTTTTTAATTTGTTTGCTATTGTTGTGTGGAACAGATATTGTATGTTATGTACAATATTTTCTTGTCATAGTGAGAAATGCATTAAGGCTTCTACCTTTGTAGATGGAAAATACTCTAGAAAATAATTGTGTCTGTAAGGAGTAGATGAAATTTGTAAGATCTCTTCCTGATCTCATTAGCAGACATATTTGTCCTTTGCATCTGACATAAGATATTCATATCATGATGCCCATGATATTGTTCATTTATTGAAAATAAAATTAACTTCATTGATTATGTTTTCATGGATGTTTTGTTTTATGGGACAAAATCATGATGGTGTAGTTTTATGCTCAAGTATTTTGGGTTTGGCCTGCAAGGGCAAGGGAGATTCCCATTCATTCCCACTGTGATGCAATCCTTATACTTGCAGGCCCACATCTATGAAACTGTAGTATGTTTGGGTAGCTAATGGTCCCAATTCAAATATTCCTCTAGGCTGCTATGCTATTAGGAGAGAGGGGGATATGGTGTTTTTTTCTTCAATGTTAATTTATGTATTTTTTAAATATTAATTTTTGTTATTTTGATTATTGTAGACACAATGCACACAATGTTGTAAGGAAAAAATTGATTTTTTTTTAATAATGAGTGATGGTCATGCTCATTAGTTTAAAAAAAAAATTGAGCTTAAATTTTAAAGTAGAATTGCAACATTAAATCCATGGGACCACCAACTTCCTCAAATTTTGGAGCTTAAAATTTTAAGAGCAGTGCAATACTAAATTCATGGGACCACCAGCTTCCCTATATTTCAGAGCTTAAAATTTTAAGCAAAATTGCAACTAAATCCATGGGACCATGTACTTTAAAATATTCCTAAAAAAGCTAAGTAGCACCCATTGAGACTTTTAAGGAAGCCCCCATCCATGGGATTGGACCCTTAACCAGCACACTCTAAGTGTTGACTGGAGATAATTTTCACATTAATTTTGTGTATTGGAAATAGTTTGAACAACAAAAAGCTACAAAGTCAAGGTGAAAAAGACAATATACTATTGCAATGATCCCTTCTTACAATATCAATATTGTTTTACCCCCCCTACAAATATTTACTATTAGATTTTTACATTGTTCACAAGATTACAAAATAATACAATCATGTACAACATAAAAGCAAAAATAACTAGCTACATGTGACCTGCAAAAAAACACAAAGTGAGAAGAACAACTATACTATCGGGAGTGTTTGTGCCGCCATGAGAGCCCGATCTTCTATGAAGATCTAAGATACTTGTCTAACCTGTGAGGTGTTAAATCTGTAGACCATACAATGACCAAGGGAAACTTGCTACTTTCCAAGCCAAAAACCAGTGCAAAAAAGAAGATGTGTGCCACTACAGACCATCTGGACCCCTACGCCCTGAACCTTTGAGCCTTTGAAATGAACTTGCAGCTTCAATCTCCTCCCTTGAGAATTCTTCGATGCTAAGAAGAGGAGGAGCCCCCACACCTTGCTCATTGTTTTCCACCTTTTCATTGAATTCTTTATGAAAGAGCTCCAGTGCTCTAAGGAAGACCTATGTGGTATGCTGCCACCCCTGTCCAAAGTTTACCTCTTGAAGGTTTAACATAATTGTGCCATATTCTATCAACTTTAGAAACTTTGTTCTAGACACTTTGACCATGAGAGCAACCTGCATAGCAATATATGAGAGGGTGAGTCTTTTACAAGACTCA
>VDFB02141725.1:0-13602 GCA_007258455.2 Sequoia sempervirens
AAGGCAAAAGTAAAAGTTGATGGTGCCATATGCGCCCAAGGCAAAAGTAAAAGTTGATGGTGCCATATGCGCCCAAGGCAAAAGTGAAAGTTGATGGTGCTATATGCGCCCAAGTTTAAAACTGAAACCTCCACCACTCAAATGCGCCTAAGTGCAAAAGTGGACGCTTGCTATATCAAATGCGCCTAGCATTAAAACTGAAAGTAGAAGGCATTATATGCGCCTCAAGTTAAAATTAAAAGTTCAGAGGGTGATATGCGCCCAAAAGTGAAAGCTAAAAACGACTAAGTAACAAGTCTGGAAGTTGGAGGTCTTAAATGCGCCCTTTACTGGAAGTCTCAAATTGAATGTTTGAGGTCTTGTTTGCGCCCAAGGTAATGTGTCAAAACTGAAACTCCAGACCCTCATATGCGCCCTTGGAGATGAAGTCTTTCATGAGCATTAGAAGCCGACCCTCCAATTTGCGCCTGAAGAAATAATTGGCTAAGTTAAAATTGAAACCTCTGGGTCCCAAATGCGCCTAAGCTGAAATTGAAAGTAACCCCAGTCAAATGCGCCCAGGGATGTTGGAACATGAAAATTTTGCCTAAGGCGTGGAAAATGAAACCTTGAAAGTACGCCCCTGAGCTTGTGAGGATTTAGAAATTCGCCTGAGTATCAAAACTCGAACCCCAACCTATCATTGGCGCCTTAACTCTGGAGAGGGATTGAAATTTTTCCTGAATCACGAAATTGAAAGCCCAAGATATTAAATGCGCCTCTAAGCTCACCTAGCTATATGCGCCCATGGGTGAAATCGAAACTTCCATCATGTAAATGCGCCCCACTCCAAATAGAAGTTAAAAATGAAAGCTTGAGGCTCTATGGGATATTTGCGCCTTGAGTTAGGAAGAGGAATTTTCTAAATCTGAAACTCAACACACACATATGCGCCTAAAAGTTGGTATAGTCATTAACGCCTAGAGATCAAAATTGAAGGAAAGACTTATGATTTGCGCCCAAAGCTTCAACTCTTCATACGCACTTGAAGGAATTACAAGAGTGAATTAAAGGTTGGAGTATATCGGAATTAGATGGAGACCACCTTATATGCGCCCAGAGAGGAAAAGACACAAAAACGTCTAAGTCATTAAAAGGTGAAAGTGCCAACTATGATATGCGCCCAAGCTTGATTATTAAGAGGCGTTTGAAATTAAAAGAAAAAAAAATCAAAATCAAAAGGCGTTTAATCTTGAAAAGGGGCGTTTATTTTCAAAAAGCAAAATAAAATTAAAAGGCGTTTGAAGTATAAGAAAATCAAAAGGCAAGAAAAATTTTAAATTTTGGCTTTGAAGGCACGTGAAGTTTTCTCAGCACGATTAAATCGAAAGGCAATCGGAGGAAATTAGAATTTCTCTTAGCAAGACGGAGAACTTAATTTAATTAGTCGATTTAATTATTTTCCTAAGTCTAATATTAAATTCCCCCTTCGATTTTGACCCATGCAATTTTAAAATTTCGGACGATTTAACAAGGGGAATTTGTTTCGGAAGTTAATTACGGACGGAAAATAAAATTTTGCCTAGCCAATTTTGACAATCAATGTCGAATTTTTAAATGCGTTGAAAGAAATAAATTAAATGGCGATTAAATTAAAATTTTAATTAATTAAAAGTGCCATTTTAAAACGCAGTCGAGATAACTTCAAATCGATGTAAAAATGATTTTCTCGAAATCACTAGAGGTAACTGGCAGTCGGGAGGGAATTTTAAATTTAAATCGAGGAAAGAATCTCCCCGAATAGCAAATTGTCATAATAACTGCCAGACGACGAGAATATTCCCTTTTAATTTTAGCAGACGCGTCAGTCATGATGAAAGGAATAAAAGGCATCTGCTAAAATTAGCGCCAGCCTTTTGCTATAAAACTTCGAAGATTTTCATTATCATCTCACAAGATTCGAAGTTGAGATTTATGCTGGCAAACTGAGTTGTGAGATTTAATTCGAGAAGTTGCTGAAGTTTGAGATTGTTGAAGTTGCTGAAAGTTCGATTGTTGGAGTTGCTGAGATTCGAGATTGCAAGTTGCGAAGTGCTTCGAAGTAAAAGGGGTTTAGCATTTTCTTTTTCTTCACGTTATCGAGGTATGTCTTCGAAGTTGTTGAAGCTTTTTATTTTGCTGAAAGTCAATAATGCTTTTAAAGTTTAAAAGTTGAAATGCTGAAATGCTTTATTTATGCTGAGAGTTAAAATGCTGAGATTGTTTGAATGCCAAGTTGATTGAGCTTTGATTTTTCGAAGTTGTTTGAGATTGCTGAGGGTTAGAATCGAATTGGGTTTAATTTGTAATGACTTCGAAGTTGCTGTTTTATAATTTCGAAGTGTTAGCTTTTGATTGCTTTTCGAAGTTGCTGTTTTATAACTTCGAAAAGCTGATTTTAATTTGTCGAAGCTTGCTGATTTTAACTTGTACACGTCTAAAACTCTCGGATTTATTTTCTTCGAAGTTGCTGATGTATAACTGTCGAAGAATTGATTTCTGACTTGGTAGTTTATAATTCGATGGCTTGCTGATTTTAATTCGAGATTGCTGATTTTAAATATTGTTGATACTTAACACGCTTTTTCGAAGTTGAAGTTAATAGAGTAAATTTCTCGTGAGGAGTTAAGTTACTTATTCTGGCTGCGAGTTGCTGGAGGTTGAAGTTTAATTCTTGATAAGTCAAAGTTGGCTGCTAACGCTACTAACTTGTATTTATTTTTGCAGCCAGCTCAACCGCCAGCCGCCTCACGTGATTGTTGTTTTTAAAAGTTGATGGAGTAATATTCGCTTTTGTTTTGCAGATGGCTGACGCTGCTGGCACTAGCAAGGCTGGAACTAAGACTGCAAACAATGAAGCTAACGCCTCCAGGCAGGCGATCATCAAGGGCCTAAAGAAGTCCTTCATCCCAGAGTCAAAAATCATCTCGAAGTATGGCAATTTGACGGATACCAACCTCGGGTCCTTCAACCTCGAGACGTTCATACGCCGAATGTACGGGCAAGGTGGCAACCTTCCAACAGAGGCATCACAGAATATTGTGAAGAGTGGGTTGTACAATGCAGCAGGCTTCCAACCAGCAGTTCGGTGTCCCGAGTTGATTCTTGAGTGCGCCAACTTCTATAATTCTGAGGATCGAACTATCACCTCTCCTGGTGGTTTGATCATGGCTAATCTCGCTCCAGATGCGATTGGCGAGGCATTTGGAATCCTCGCTACAGACAACATGATGTATAAGTCCAAGGCCAAGGCGGATAAGATGTACGCCACAACCTTCGAGAAGTGCATGAAGAGAATAAACACCACATGGATGCGCAAGCCAAAGCCGCCGGCTGCTAGGCTACCGAAGCAAATAATATCAGAGGAGCTGAAGCAAGAGTATTGCGACATCATTATGTTGCTCAGCAGAATCAATGGTAGCCCGCAGTCTTTCATATTCGAGCCATGGATGTTCTTTTACATCAGTGTGGTGCTCGAAGGGGACGAGCAAGTGAACTGGGCGAAGATGATAAGTGACAACATCGATGAGCAGTTCCGGAACCTCAGAAGAACAAAAACATTTTATATGAGCTCATACGTCATCTATATGTTGGCTCGAATGACCAAGTACAGGGGATTGGCGTACCAAGAGCCAATTGGCTGCGGCTACAATCAGTTTAAGATCCACCAGTCGTGCAGACAATTACATCTCACTCACACTGGTGACTTCCAAAGAGTGAATGACGCCTTTACCATGTACATCACGAGAACACTTCAGCAAAGGCTACAGCAGAGGATCTCCGAGGAGGCACAGGCGTTGATCGAAGAATACGGGTGTTGGTTCATCCAATTCCCAAAATTTACCTACTTGAGGCTGCCAGGGTACGATTCCTATGTGTACAAGCTACCGAGGTACCCCACTAACAGGATGATCCTACTTGAGTTGTCTAGGCAATTGGTGGCCTACGACAAGATTATAAGGCGAAAGAAGAAGGGAGGTCTTCATTTTCCCATTGTGTTGGGAAATTCACTCGAGGAGTGCCCGACTTTGCAAGCAGCCAAGGAGGCTGAGAATGAGCTAAAGTTTTACAAGCTGACTCTTTATACCAGCAGGCAGAATTTTGACCCTAAGGGGATGATTGGAACAATACAAGGAGAAGAATTTAAGCACAAGGCTCACCTGGAGGACTTTTGGGCAAATGCTGCAGGCGAGGACGAAATTAGAAGAGGACGTTTTCAAGGCTGCCCCTAAAGCTAATCAGGGAGTGTGAGGTGATTAAGGTGCCGGATCAACTGGAGGAAGATACTAGGATCACCCATCCGGATTTTGAAGCGGTAAAAAACACACCTATACCACCTATAGATTGGGCCGAGCCGGAGATTGTGGATCTAGACACTCTGTCTATCCCAGTCATAACATTTACGAGAGCTTGGGTGGACGAGCGTGTTAACAGGTTGAGGAGGAGGTCAGTCGCTCTCACGTATAACCTCATGGGTGATGGAAAGCCACCAGTGGTAGCAAAAAGGAAGAAGCAGCTCACACGAGGTCCGGAACCAAAAAGAAGGGAGCCCGTTCAGCCAGAGCCCGTTCAGCCTGAACCTCAGGGATCGGAAGATACGTCCTCAACACAATTGGTGTCTCATGCTTCCAGTGTACGTGAAGTGTCATTATTTGCTAGTCAGAGAGCAAAAGGGAATGAAGAGCTAGAGGATGGAGAAATTAACCAGCCGATGCCAAGGGAGGTGGATACTCAGAGTGTGAATGATCCTGAAGCTGCTAGTAAGCGGGATGAAGGGGAAGACACGGACATGGACACCCACTTCGATTATTCCTTCGGAGAGGAAGATGCTGGGGCACATGAAGGAAGTGATCAAGAGGTCGAGATAATCGAGCCTCCACCAAACACCCCTCGGGAAGAAGTTCGGGAAGTGGAAGCCACTGAGGAGCAGCCTCTGATTGTTTATGATATTCAACGAAATTGGCTTACACAGGCAATCCGAAGGGACCAAGATGATGACGCCAGCCTAGCAATTGAAATGGAAGCACTCTTGAATAGGACAAGCAAGTCGCCGAAGCGGAAGAGGGCGAGAAAATATACAAGGATAGAAACTAACGAGGCAGGTTCCCGTAGCCTTCACATCGCTGCCCCAAGAGAAGATCACGACTTGAGTGATGCAATGCCAGAGAAATACACAATCACCACTGTTGAGTTGGGACGCCCTTCAGGAGCGCAGGTGGTGGAAGAGGCTGAAACTTCGTTTCAGGCATTAAAAGATAGGCTGGTAAAGAAAGAAGGAAAGTATAAAAGGTTGAAGAAAGAGCACAGAGCGTTGGTTGAATACGTGCAAAATCTCGCACATCCTGTTGCTCAAGGTAATCCAGCAGCAGAGCTTCCACCAGAGGTGCCACGTGAGCCGATCAGCGGCTTGGAAGAAGTGAAGAGGGCTGTGCGAGAAGGAGATAAGTGGGTGAATGGTGTCCGCATTGAGGCAGAAAAGTTCATGGCAGATCTCGCCTCAGCATTCCAAAATGCTTCCGGTATTCTTTCACGTTTAGATGATATTGAGCAGACTTGGGGTGATACCCACATCTTCCAAGACAATACTATCCCACGTCTGGCTGTTTTGATGCGTGTTCCCACGCAAACTCTGGTGAATGAAGGGGTAATTCAGGCTGGTGACAGATATGACTTCCGTGGATGGCATTCAGCAGCATTCACAGGGAAGGGTTTCTTTGATACTGCAGCAATAGAGTCTTCCAGGATCAGAAAGGCCATGAGGAATATTCGTGAGAGTATTCTCAACACTTTGGAGTCGGTATTTGCAAAAAGGCTCGCACATGAGGAGGTAGATGCAGAAGGATTAAGGGCAAGATTGCAGCCATTCTTCTCTGAGATGAGGACATTTTCCCAGCTAGATTTTGAAAACATCTCCACGTTTTCAACAATCATTCAGAGCACGCAGGATTCCATCGAGACTTGGGGAAAATCTTGCGAGAAGCATGAGCAGATGGTGTCCATCTTGGAGTATCAGTTGAATCTCACTCCATCAATTTCAGAAGAAGAGGTCGACGCAGTGTTGGCAAGATTCATAGCGTACGCGGTCAGAGAGAAGAGCAAAGGAATCCGGGTCATGGACGAGAATCTTCTAGAAGGTTAGTGGGCATTAATTGCTCATACTGGTCAAAGGAGGAATCTGCTATTTTTAGGAGCATTTATGACGCCACTCCTCCACCTTCTGGCGGTTTTTAGGGCAAACTCGTCTAGGGCTGAGGTGGCTCAATCTGAGCCCTCCGTTGTAATTTGATCTGGACCGTCGATTCAAACAGGCCAGCTATATAAGGGGGAGTCCCCCTCATTTGTACTCTAGTAGTCATAGAATCAGAGAATAGAGAGCAATTGTTGAAGCAGAATAGAGAGTAGAAGCTTTTAAGTTAGAGTAGTTTTTCATTTGCATTGTTGAAGAAGAAGGGGAATTCTCCCTTAGAGAATTTTGTAAGAGATTGTCACAAAAGATTATTCTTAATAAAGCTTTTCATTGATGGTGAATTTCAACTTTGTTTGGAATAGTTCGTGAGGTTTCTTATTCCCTTTGACTTCAATTAGGAACTTAATTTCATGCTTGTAGTTAGATATGGATGTTTATGCTTGATATAAGTGAATTTCTTTTATCCATACCACTAACGTTCTTGCTGATGGTAAGTCCGTCTTGTGTGGTCAACTGGACTTTCAGTACTTAACTTCAATCAAGGTTCATAGGTGGTTATGCATCGTTGTGATGGTAGTTGCTCTATTGAATCGTGATTTGAACATCATTTTCACCCTTTGAAGATTGCACTTACCTTGTTGACGCTGTCCAACAGGAGGCTAAACAATGTTTGTCGAAATTCATTTAGGTTGAGCGTAATATCCATTTGCATTTAGATTAGAAGTTAGATTTTAGAAATCTCTGCAACCATTCAATTCTGCATAATCTTGGTTAGTTTTAGGAAACTTGCATCATAAAGCCAAATCATTCGCGCATAAATCCCCTTTAAAAGCACACATTGGTTGTCACTACACGCCTCGTGAACAACTACGTAAGTCCCCTCGTGAGTACACAGCATACACACATCAACCAAACTGAGCCTATTCGCATTTAAAGAACCTTGGAGTTGAAGGCGTGATCTCACTCGCAATCTTAGCACGTCGAATACTTTGTTCAAGAGAGAATAGGGGATCCATTTGGAAACTTTGTTCTACCTGGTTGGTGAGGTCACAAAAATCACATCAACACCTACCTGAAATTGCTTGCCCTCAAGCAATTGCAAACTTGGATGCTACAAAATCTGCTCACTCTTCCATGTAGCATCCTCAGTCAGCAAGTCTCTCCATCTCACCAAATACTCTTTTACCACTCTATTTCTCAATCTCCTCTCCCTGGTATCAACAATCTCCTCAGGGACCAAAACCAAATGCCCCTCCTCATCCAATGGTGGAAGCTCTATAGAAGAGGTAACTCACTTCCCAAGTTCCTTTTTGAGGCACGAAATATGAAACACATTATGAATCTTGCTGCTCTTTGGCAGCTCCAACTCATATGCTACATCTCCAACACTCTTGATAATCCTGTAGGGTCCATAGAACCTGGGCTTTAGCTTCTCTTCACTACTCTTTTTCAAGGACAACTGCCTGTAGGGCTGCAAATGAAGGTAGACTAAGTCTGCCACCTCAAAGTTGTGCTCAACTCTGCATCTATCAGCATGGGTCTTTTAATGTTCTGTGCCACCTGTAAGTTGTCCTTGAGTTCCCTCAAGATATCCTGGATCTCTTGGATCCAATCCTTAGCCTTAGGGGCTTTACTCTCTCCAAAATCCAAATCCATAAATGATGGAGCATGATAACCATATAAGGCTTTGAATAATCCATGCCCTTTGTTGTCCTAAAATGTAGTTGCGCAAGTACCCCTCAACCCATTTATTCACTATCTTTGTCTGGCCATCCGTCTGAGGGTGGTAATTTATGCTCGGAGTTGGCTCTATACCTGCCAAATTGAATAGCTCCTACCAAAACGCACTCAAGAACCTACTATCCCTATCGCTAACAATGAATCTAGGTATCCCATGTAACCTAAAAATCTCTCGAAAGAATAACTCTATTACCTATGGTGCCTTATACTCTACAGGAATAGCGAAGAAGTGGGTGTACTTCGTCAATCAATCTACCAGTACAAAGATACAATGTCTCCCATGCACCTTGGGTAAACCAATTATGAAGTCCATGGAGATGCTTTCCCACTTCTACTTTGGAATGGGCATGGGTTGCAATAGACTAGGTGGATGTGTATGCTCAGATTTGTTTTGCTGGAAAGTCTCAAACTCCTCAGCGTGTCTCAATACATCATCCTTGAGGCCCTTCCAAGAGAACCTCTCTCTCACCTATCTGTAAGTCTTAAAGTAGCCCTAATGGCTTGCTAGAGGAGTGTCATGAGAAGCTTGTAATATTCTCTCCTTCAACTTAGACTCTGGCACCAAATAGATCCTGTCCTTGTAGAAAATCACATCATCCACCACTTGGTACCTGTCATCCCGTATTAGTCCATCCATCAGCTCACAAGCAAAATTATTTTTGGTGTACTCCACCAACAAGAGGGATTTCTAATTTGCGGAAATATCTGAAAGTGAGCAAGTTGAAGGCTTCCTGGAAAGGGCATCCGCAACAATGTTCTTCCCCTTCACATACTCAATATCAAAGTCATATTCCTGTATCCTACTGACCCACTTCTGCTGCCTCTCATTCAAATCTCTCTGCTCCAAGAAGTATTTGAGACTATTGTGGTAAATCCTCACCACAAACTTCCCTCCAACTAGATACAATCTAAATTTTTCCAAAGCATGCATAATGGTGAGCATCTCCTTATCGTAGATGGAGTATAGTCTCTCTGGTCCCCTCAACTTGTGGCTCTCAAAGGTTACGCGATGTCAGTTTTGTATAAACACTACTCCTATGCCATCACCCAAGGCATCACACTCAAGGAAAAATGATTGTGTGAAATCTAGAAGCACCAAGATTGGACAACTACTCATCACCTCCATGAGCTTATCAAAATATCGTTGTGCCTCCTCTTACCAACTGAATGCTCCTCTCTTCGTCAAATCTATCAAAGGTGCTCCCAACTATGAAAATCCCCTCACAAATCACCTATAGTAACTGCACAACCAAAAGAAACCTCACAATTCTGTGAGTTTCCTAGGTGGTGGCCAATTAAGTATCACTTGTATCTTCTCATGATGAACCTGTACCCCCTGCTCACTGATCATGTACCCCAAGTAGAGTATCTCTCTAAGGCCAAATTCACACTTTGAGGCCTTAGCATATAGTGACTGCTCTCCCATGATAGTCAAAATCTCATCTAGTTGTCTCAAATGGTTCTCCCATGTCTTGCTATAAATAAGCAAGTCATCAAAGAATACTAGGAGAAACTTATGCAACTACTTATTGAAAAATTTGATTCATACAAGACTGGAATGTTGTAGGTGCATTAGTCAATCCAAATGGCATCACCGAAAACTCATAATTCCCATATTGGCATCAGAATGCATTCTTATGAATGTCCTTCTCTCAAACCTTGATCTGGTGGTATCCTGAACAAAAATCTATCTTGGAGAAATAAACTACACCATGTAACTCATCCAAGAGCTCATCGATCTTGGATATTGGGTACCTATTTTTGATGGTTTTCTTATTGAAAGCTTTGTAGTCAATACACATCCACATTGTCCCATCCTTCTTCTTTACTAGAACCATTGAAGAAGAAAAAGGACTAGAGCTTGGTATGATATGTCCCATCTCAAGCAATTCCTTGATTGCTTTCTTGATCTCATCCTTAAATTTCTTAGAGTGATGATAGGGGTGGTGATGACTAGTTTGGCCCCCTCCTCCAACTCAATGGTATGCTAAAAACCTCTATCTAGTGGCCTCCCTAGTGGTATCTCTCCAAAAACCTTATCATGCTTCCCCAAGAGCTCCGAAATGTTAATGTGATATGGCTGATCTAAATTATGGGTCTCCTTGCTTGTGATCAAGCACTCAGTTGCCCTTGCTATGTCACCATGTCTAAAAATTCTCTCCATGCATTTGGGTGACAACATATTGGGTGCCCCGATAGTCACACCCCTAAGCACTACTCTGCTGCCATCACTAGCCTTGAACTTGAGCTCCATGGTCTGAAAGTTGTGTGTATATTTCCCAAGTGAATGTAGCCACTGAATCCCAAGAATAGAATTGGTGTCACCTAAGTCCACCACATAGAAATCATCGGTGATTGTATAATTTCCCAATGTGCTAGGCAACTACTAAATCCTTCGTGTACATGCCATATTATATCCGTTTGCCACCATCACATTGAAGCCCTCAAAATCCTCTACTGGAAACTTTTATTTTTCCACTAAATCCATATCAATTAAGTTGTGGGTGGCCCCACTATCAATCAATATTGTGGTGTGTTGTCCCTGTAAATATCCCCCGACTCTGAAGGAGTTGAATCTCGGTGTGCCTGACAAGGTAGCAACAATGCTACTCTTTCCCTCATCCTCTTGAGGTTGCTCCTCTTCCGAACTGCTCCTATCCATAATATCATGTCCATGCTCTTCCTCATTCACTTTCTGACACTACCTCAATGAGATGAGCCTTCCCTCTTCCCAAGCAATGATGTCCATCCTTCCATTTTTCCTTGCAATGATAGAAAATTCCATTTTACCGATACTGCTTGTGGAAATCCTCAATAGTCTTGTTCTTATCTTTTCCTTCCTTAGAGAAAGGCTTCTTTCCCTTATGCTTTGAAGAAAATAAACTGTGGGAGGGGCATTTGTTCTTTTGATTGCTTGAGAAATTATTCCTCTGATTGCTAAAATCCATGTCTCTAGCCTTCTTGATTGTCTCCTGTAATGAAGTAGGGTTGAGAGCTTTAACCCAACCTCTCAATGGATGCATCAAACCTTCCATGAATAGGGCCAATAATCTCCTCTCTGAAATATTAGTCACTAGAACAACCAACCTCTAAAAATAAGCAATGTATGTATCCAATGACCCCCACTATTTCAACTACGCTAACTCCTTGAAGTGGAGTTCAGGATCCTTAACATCAAATGTCTTAATCAGCCTCTTAGTGAATTCAACATAGGAGGTGATTTGATCTTGGCCCATCGTGAAAAATCCATGATGCCACCACTCATGTGCCACTCCATCCAAATATATAGTAGCATATTTGATTGGCTCCTCCTTGGTCATAGGATTAAGCTGAAAATAAGTATCAACCTTTTGCACCCAAGCTCGTGCTGACATCTTCCCAGATCCATCAAAATAAGGCAAACTCAATTTGCCTAACTTTCTCCTAAGTTCATTGCAATGCTCTCAGTTACCTCTGTCAAGTCTATGTCTCAATGTTGAGTCTATGAATTTGCGAAGAGAAACATCATGTTGGAATCGTGGACTAGCATTAAGCCACTCTTGTCTAAGTTTCTCCTGCAACTCAATCATTGAGCGTTCATTGTCTTCATGTGGTTCTTCTCTAGCTGGGAAGACTGGCATCATTGGTCTTGACCCTTCTTGTATAGTCCTATGGTTAGGAGTCATGTTATTAACTAAATTATCTCCTTGACCATCGTTTCCCCCATTCACATTGTTATTATTGTTGATTGAATTTCTTACCAACATATCCACCATCCGTGCTAAGTGATGATTTGTTGCTCTTTTCTCTTCTACATGTGCTCTCAAGAGTGCATCACCAGATAGCTCTTCTCTTCTTGGTTCTTCTCGATTAGGGATTCTCCCTCTTGTATCCCCCATTGTGCTAGATGATTCTTCTTCAGCCTCCCAATGTGCTCGCAAAATGTCTAAATCTGTTTCCCCTTCCAGAACCTATGGTGGCTTCCAATGCTTTTTACCCTTGTCATATTGTTGTTCCTTCTTTTCTTCTCTTGCAGTGTGCCTCTTTTCTCTATCACTCATGAACCCTTATAGGCTGGCAGGAACAATGGCTCTGATACCACTGTAATGAGCCTTGCCCAACTGATCCAAATTTTCTAATTTCTATGCACTAGAATTTTGTCAAGCAGTTTGCTTGCAAACTGCCCAACTAATATTTGTGATCTCTTTTTGTGTTTTCAATGTATTTGATGATAGCATAAATATAAAAGGATTCTAAACAAATGTTCTAGTGACTAATAAATCTGAGAATGCAATGCAATGCTTCCTTTTGTATTTTCAATGATCATGGATGACTAAAAATAAATGCAAATGACACATACAACTAAGAGACATTCTATCAAACACTTTGCATACTAACTTAGAACTAAAACAATGCAACTACAACCAAAGGAATTACATCAAATATTTGATATGCAACTCCCATGCTTATATTATTTGATGCCAATCTCATTACTACTGAAGATTACAATATAAATATGGTGCTATAGGCTGACCACCTCTACAATGACAATTCAACAATGCAACTAATGATGACTAAAATACAAACTAAAATATTCTTAATCTAATTTCAGAACTCGCTATTGAATTTACAATGATCACCCCTTCTATGAGGTAGACGATTTTACAATATTACTATAGAAAACTTCAATGACAGTAACTAAACAGAATGAAGGAACCTGGGATGTGTTGACTGAAAAAATTTGATGATGTACATGAAATGAACTCTTCAATCGGCCCTTTGCTGGACTCGGAAGTTTTAGTACCGCATGCGAATAACTAGCACCTCGAGTAAGATTAGTACGCATGTTTATGCATACCACGCGAATGAGTGCTCTTCAAATTAGAGGGAAGCTCCCTCGCTGTGCTTTACAAAACTTGCAAATGGAAATAACTCTAAACTAAATCCTGTCTTTGTTCTAGCCGAGGTACAAGGCTTCTCAACTATATACGTTGCAACTGAGTATTTTCTAGTTTTGCAGATTACTAACTACAACTAAACTTAATTACTTAAATTATATGCAGTCTCCTGAAGAAAATAGAGCATGAGGAAACAGAGCAAGGTTT
Source organism: Sequoia sempervirens (assembly GCA_007258455.2). Taxonomy (NCBI): domain Eukaryota; kingdom Viridiplantae; phylum Streptophyta; class Pinopsida; order Cupressales; family Cupressaceae; genus Sequoia; species Sequoia sempervirens. Next base: position 13,030 of record VDFB02141725.1, read on the forward strand.
GACTATCAGATGATAAATGAGTGTAGATATCAACTTGAAGGCAAGGTGGCACATCTATCAGCTCAATCTAAACACGTTTATTGGAAACAACATCACACGATAAACTAAGAACGGATTCTCAACTTGAAGGTAAGGTGGCACGACTATCAGCTCAATCCGAATAAGTTTATTGTTCACAACAACACACGATAATCAAGTGCAGATTCTCTACTTGAAGGCAAGGTGGCACAACTATCATCTCAATCTGAACAAGCTTATTGAACACAAAATAGATTTTATCTAACTATGGAAAACTACCTGGCCATAATCGAGATGAAACCCTATGTGGCATAACAATTGATCATAATAGGTAAAGATGCACAAAACAGATTTATCTAAACTATGGAAAGAATTCATCATTACAATCGCATGAAACCCTATGTGGCATAACAATTGATCATAATAGTAAAGACGCATGAACAAATACCAAAAGAGCAATATTGAGGGCAAGGTAGGTGTAGCATATATTTCTCTCTCAAGCAAAAGTTATTTACAAATGAGCAAAAGCTCTTATTTATATACATCAAGGTGTAG